>JAJIYU010017776.1:0-11519 GCA_030144865.1 Tinospora cordifolia | reverse complement strand
TAAGAAAATTGTTAATTGAACCGTTATGCATATTAATTATTATTTTATAAATATGATAATTTGCTTTGAGTTGTTATTCCAATTTTGATCTTTTTTAAATTTATAGAACATCGAAAATTCTAGTTGTTCGACATATATTTTAAAGTGTTACAAATTGCATTTAGACAGTGAGATATTGGAAACAAATGTTCATTGAAATTTTAACACACGTGAAAGAGCAAATTTTTATTTTAAAACATTATAAAATTGTAAGCTTTCATCAATCGATTTATTTCTCTTTTTTTTCAATTTTTATATACTTAATTTTAAGAAACTTTTTGTGGAACATATATTTTGTTCTAGGGTTTACACATAGTTCAAATAGTTCAGGAAGCCTAAAACTATCAAGACCACCACACATGCTAGTTTTTTGAGAAAGTAGAAGATAAGAGAAGCATGTAAAAGTTAAGGGACCAGGGTCCCTCCTACACGTATATACAATTACTTGAGAGAATGAAGTACTTCTTGGTGATGGGATACAATAAGAAGTTCATGGCTGAGCAGGCGTGAAAATAATGCTTTTGTGAGACTTGTTCATGGATCTCTATTGCTCACTATTTTCGTATAAAATCAACGTATACGTCAATAGCTCTAGGACCCAAGCCAGGTTAAGCAACTTAAGACACATGTACATATATAACACACACATAGACACATACACACATACATATATACATATATATATATAAAGTGTTCATTGTAATATTGATAAGAATAAAGGGTTAATACGAATGTTAACCCTTTTGAATGATAAAAAAATTTATAATTATATAAAAAATATAAATGTAATATTTTATATATTTAGACCCTCCCTATAAATTAAATAGCATATTTCATCATAAGGGCATCCCTAATGGGACGTGGTAGGCGCTCAATCATGGTGCCATGTCCCATTAGGGATGTCTCAACAAACTCTCCAGGGCATTGAGCATTTGGTTTTACCAACCACTCAATGCCCCTATTTTTTATTTTTTATTTTTTTATTTTTTTTTTTTGTGAGGCTATGGACTGCAGCCCCCATTTATCGTAGGGTTGTGTAGTACCCATGCACAACACCCATATATATAATATTTTTAAAAATAGAATGATATTTTAATTATTTTTAATTATTTTTTAAAATAGTTTTTTAATTTTTTTAATAAGAAAGTGATAAAAAATAATTTTAAATACATAAATTTAAAATGTAATATGTTAAATTAATAATTTTAAATGTAAATAATATGTATTATGAAATAAAATATTATAAATAATATAAATAATAAATTGATGTGATTGTAGATCTCATACAATATAATCTAATAAATTATGAAGTACTGGGAGGAATACTCTAATAAATAAGAGTTTAATGAACTAACGATGTGGTAGAGACATCAAACTCTCAAACAGTCTAACTATTAGGGATGACCTAATTATGTTTTATAGTCAAGACATATTATATTAATTGTTATGTAATTATAATATTTATAATTATTAAATAAATAATTAAAAATTGTCAGCATAAAGCTAATATATTGTTTATGATGAGTAAAATACTTAAAAGGACATGGGTGTGGACAATGTGCTTTACATAAACCACGAATTGGGAAAGTTTTTCTTTTTCCAAAATAGAAGTTCAGCCAAAGAAATCTCCATGAAACGTCGTCCTTTTCATTGAAAAAGCAAAATAAAGCAAGCAATGGCAGCTTCCGTTGTATTAAATAAATATTGAACAAGAAAAGATTTTTAAATGACTCTTAAAATTATTTATAATGTAATTGCGATACTAAAAGAGTAAGATAAACCTTATGGTTTCGGCTACTTTTTTTAATAGCAATAAATGCTATAATTGTATTAAAAAATTATAGGTGCAACAGTTAATTTAGACCTTCTCATTTAAGAATGACCAGAAATCTCTTGCAATAATACTACAGTAATGCAATGATTTGAGAAACAAAAATTTCCACAATTATTAAATTATATAAAACTTTCTTGACGTATTAAACTAAACAAAAACAATGTTTTTAATTTTATTCATTAATTAATAGCTAAAAAATTATATATATATATATATATTCTTACAATTATTTGGTTAAATATTAAACTATTTGACAAAAGTTAATTATAAATATTTTTTTTTAAATTTAATATATAAAAAATTTTGGCAAAAATTTTTTTTTTTTTCTAAGGACATGGTGGACTATCAATTATTGCTCATGTATTATAACATGAAAGATATAACTATATATATTTTGTCACTAGGCATTGATAAGTCTGTGTGGAAAAAGGAAAGTCATGTACTAGCTAGGCCCATGTAATCTGAAAATCTTAGATGAACTAAGTATACATAGAACAAATGCTTGAATGGCATGGTAATATCAATTTTCCCAAATTTCGAACAAAGTATGTTTGATCTAATTTGAGATCATTTCTGATTTTTATATGGTACCATCAAGACATGGCTACAAGCTCGTGCATGAAAAAATCTAGATGAGATCGATCACTAGAAAATCTGGGTCAATTAGTTCCATCTCCCAGATGTGTTCTTCTGATTTTCAGTCTTTCGCAAGAATAATGAAACATTTCGGCCAGCTTAACTATCAAATTGAATCCTTCGTTTCTACTCCAAATATTCCATCAAAGGTAAAGGAAAAAAACCTTGGTAACTTAGATCAATCCGGAGTGTAAAACTTGGGAAACAAAGAGCAGATCAACTGCTTCTTGGCAAGCTAATTCTTTTCTACAATTGGAGATAAAGTGATCGACTAAGTATATTGGACTAAATTTGCTTATGAGGCATGAAAAATTCGCGAAAACTTCTCTATGCGTAGATCTCATGATCTCTTGTGAGAATTATGCAATTGATTGAAACATCGGTTGCATGCAGTAGCTAATTAAAAATCAAAGAAAAATCTTCTTGGCGCGGAAGCCCTTAAAATGATCTAGAATAATCAATTTAAGTGATCGAAATAATTATGAATACAACAAGTAATAAAACTATAGAATCACACAAGACACCAAGATTCATGTGGTTCGGCTATGCTTATATCCATGGGAGATAGAAAAGAGATCCACTATAAAAATTAGAGAAATACAAGCATAAACCCTAGTCTCCCCTTAGAGCTCTCCCAGTTTTTGATAATCAAGATTAATAAGAAACCTTAATTAAAGAGGCATTTGTATATGTCTAATAATGGATTCCACAAATAACACAAATAAAGTGTGGACTTAATAAACTGGGCCCGCAAATTTGTGAGTCATTATATAACAAATCTCTACCTTGACGAGTAATCCATGCAAGCCACCTTTAGGTCTGTAACCACAAATCAACAACAAGCTCTAACTATCTTCATAAATCATCTCAAAAAATTCTATTACCAAATGAGCACCCGAAAGGGCTTACTCCCGTCGAAGACGCAATAAGTTCAAGCAATGCTTGAACGTCTCCGTTGTGATAGTCTTCATTAACATATCAGCTACATTATCATTAGTATAGACCTTCTAAAAGACAATCTCACCCAAAGTAATCAGCTCCCGTATCTTGTGAAACTTTACATCAATGTGCTTTGTCCTAGCATGGTACACTTAATTCTTTACCAAATAAATGACACTCTGATTATCAAAATCCAACTGAATGAAATCATGTGGTAACCCAATCTCAGTCACCAACCGCTTAAGCCACAAGGATTCTTTTGATGCTTTTGTTCCTGCCATGTACTCTGCCTCTGTGGTGAACAATGCTACTAAGGATTGTAACATTGATCTCCAACTAATGGGATCTCCAACTAGTGTAAATATATAACTTATGATAGATTTTCTAGCATTAAGATCTCTTGCAAAATCAAAATCTACATATCCCATAACGGAACAAGCACCACTAGTTTTCTAAAACTGTATCCCCAAATTATTTGTACCCCGTAAATACCTTAACACCCATTTAACTGCCTTCCAATGCTCTTTCCTTGGGTTAGACATGTATCTGCATCGAACAACACTGACATATGGAATATGGAACATCTTCTCCACTTCTTGTTTGGTAATGGGTCTTTGTTGTGTAGACAACTTAAAATGACTTGCTAAACATGCGACATTGGTTTTACATGCTCCATGCTAAACCTCTCTAGCACTCTTTCTAGATATCTCCTTTGAAAAAGTGTCACATTGCCTGCCTTCCTATCCCTATGAAAATCCATCCCAAGGATTTTCTTTGCAGCACCAAGATCCTTTATATCAAACTCCTTCTTCAACAAGGATTTTAATCCCTCTATTTTAGTCTTTTGCTCAGTAGCAATCAACGTATCATCGACATAAAGTGTCAACAACATAAAAGAATCATCAAGAAATACTCACACCGAGTGTAGTCAATCTTCAGCATAAAGGAATTATAACAATCTAGTTCTCAGTCCTTTGATTCTATCATATTGGGGTCACACATGGAGAGGTGCGCCTATAAACCATTAAATACATTACACGTGTCATCGCCGAGAACTAGGACATTACTAATTCTAATGTCATTCAAATATCAACATCATAAGTACATATAAAAGGTCTATTAACCTCTTTGACATATCAAGAGATATCAACTGGAGATAAATCAACAGAAAATCTAATCATAAACCAAATGATTAAACCAAGTTAAACTAGTCATAAAGTTCTAGAGTACTTGTCTGAAACCTAGCCCATGGGGCCTAATACCAACTTCTAAAGACATTAAAACAAAAAACAATAAAAAAAAGGTCATCTGTCCAGTTTAAACCAATGCACTTAAAAAATTTGAAAAGAATCCATGACAACCTCAAAAGTGAGGTGTACAACCAACGCAGTACCCAATTGTACCATCAACATGAACAACCTCAAAGGTTACCTAAAATGAAAATGTAGGATGAGCTCAAAATTTCAATGGATCAAACACAATACATCCATAGTATTATTCAAGCCAAAATATCAAACACGCAAGCACTTCAAACACATTAGATGTTCCAGTCTTTGAGCTGTTCAACAATTGTTAAATTAGACCAGAAGACTTAACCACGGTGTTTTCTTATCATTATCATGTCAAAGAGACAAGGAAAATGCATTATATGTCAGATTCTTATAGGCTGAGGGGCACACCCATTACCCAATCCAGGAACTAGGGTCACACTTATTGTTCCATTACCAAAGAACTAGGGACACCCCCATCGTTTTATCATCAAGGATTAGGGACTAACCTGTCATTTCATCTGCGAGAACACCCACAGTGATCCCCTGTAGACCACTGCACCGGCACATGGTTCAAATCTTAATTTATCATTAATTATAATCATACAATCATTCATTGCATCACGTTAAGCATGGAAAATAAAACATGTAATATTATTCAAATAAATTGAACATAAAAACATGTCAACAACCAACATGGGTACGTACATCATGTTATACATCATTCACACTGACACAAGAGCTCAAGGTATCTAATCAATGTCAAGATGTACCCTAGCATCCTTCTAGGCATTTAGAACAAAATAAACGCACATTATGTTTAACATTAGAACTCAAATAAAATTAAAGAGCACAGTAATCATATCCACATGTTATTTGTATCCCTTGAATACTCATCTAGTCGCCTTGTACAACTTTGAATCCTTAACCTTGCGATTTAGTATATTATCCTCATTAGTATAAATATTCACATAGTTTTTAACTCATAGAACAATTATTCACTAAACAGTATGTTATATGGTAATCAAATGGGTTATGGTGTGTGCACAAAACTCGAAAAACACAACTTTCCACTCCTTGAACTTTGAAAAAGTTTCATCTTTAGACTTCATGAATTAAACTCAAACTTTCCTAGAAACATTATCAATGAAGCTAAAAAAGTAATTAGCTCCCCCTTTAGATCTAACCTCTATTGGCCCCCAAACATCTGAATGAATATAATTAGGCACCTCTGTACTTTTGTGTGTACCAGTCTTAAACTGTACCCTGCACTATTTACCAAATACACAATACTTGCAAAAATTTAATTTGCATGACTAAATACTCGAAAGAAGGTCCCTCGTAAATAGCTCCATCATGCCCCTCTCACTCATATGCCCAAGCCGCATATGCCATAATTAAGTATCATCTGCAAGTGGGTCTAAAGATGTTGAAATTGTAGCTCCACCTACAACTGTAGACCCTAACAATGTATAGAAATTCTCGGATTTCTCCCCTTTTATCACAACCATAGCTCCCTTTATTATCTTCAAAACACCCCCTGAAGCTGTAAAAGTGCATCCATTGCTATCTAATGCCCTAAGTGTGTAACACCCTAAAAAAATTATACAAGATGAAATGAAATGATTCTCTTCAATTGTATCAAAAAATCATTTTAGTGGTCAAATGACAGTTCAAGTGCCCAAAATTGTTCAATCCGTGTGTTTTTCAATCTGCATTGTTGATCCAAAATTAATCTGAGGGCTAAGAAGGACGATCTGTGTGCTCAAGAGGAAAGTTTTCAATCCGTGTGCTCTCCAATCTGCACCGTTGATCCAAAACTAATCTGAGGGCTAAGAAGGACGATCTGTGTACTCTTCAATCTGCACCATTGATCTAAAAATAATATGAGGGTTAAGAAGGACGATCTGTGTGCTCAAGAGGAAAGTTTTCAATCCGTGTGCTCTCCAATTTGCACCGTTGATCCAAAACTAGTCCAATGGCTAAGAAAGACGATTTGTGTGCTCAAGAGGAAAGTTTTCAATCTGTGTGTTCTCCAATTTGCACCATCGATCCACAACTAATCTGAGGGCTAAGAGGGATGATCTATGTGAAAGGAAAGTTTTCAAGGAGCAATCTACCATTCCTTGCTCATTGGACCTCTATATAAACCCCCCCCCCCCCCCCATAGTGTTCTCATTCTCCTCATCCCAAAATAAGAGTTGACACTTCCCTCTTGATTTTCTCTAGCCTTCTTCTTGGCAATCATCTTAGTTCTTGAGTAATCTTGAACTATTTTTTAGTGTTTGAAAGTCTTAGAGTAACGAAGTTCTGCCGAATTTCTGAGGCTTTCAACTGTTTTGCGAATTAAGGTGGAAGTGATTTCTAAAACCTCTATCTTACTAGTTTAGTTTAATATCATTTTCATGTATGATTAATTTCAGTTTAGTATGATAAGTATGGTTAAATTTTCAAATTAACATGTATGTCATGTTTAGTTGATCATGAAACTATGTCATGCTTAGATTATGCATGTTTAGGTATGTTTTAAAGTATGATGCATGTTATGTGCTTATTTTCATACTTTGAATGTTTACGTGCTAAACATGCTAGATTTATTTTATTTATGATTCTTGAGTATGAGATTAAATAAAAGATTTTGGAGATTATAAACCACGTATTGTCACAGTGAACATGAAGGTTATTATGGGTGTTCTTTATATGTGATTAGTTCACATAGGTGATGTCTCAAAATACTTAGCATAAGGAATGCCTTTTCACTCAAAGCAGGTATTTTAATAAAGAACATCAAGGGCTTTAAAACCCTTTCAGTCAAATTTACAACTATAAACAAAATATTGTTCTAAACGCCTAATGATTTACAAGTACTTGAATTTAATGTGTTTTTATTCTAAATTAGTAATTTGATTGTTTAAAAAAGATCTACTGGGCTATATGTTCACCCTTCCTATCATATTTTTCAAGAAATTGACTTGCATGAAGACTATGAATATTAGTTAATTTTTTTTTTAATTTAGAAAGTTTTTAATATCTATATAAGGGCATGTTGCCAAAGTCTTGAATATTCCACTGTAATAGTTTTTTTAAGATTGATTTATGTACTTCACTTTATCAAATTAATAAAGTTTATTAATCTCTTTTTTCTCTTGCATTATTGTCTTATTTAATTTGATTCCTAAATTTGAGTTAAGTACTCTTAAATTTCATTAAGGCATGAGATAATTAAAATAGAAAGTCAAGTTGTGTACGTGTAAAGTAACACCGGCCCGGCTTGCCTTGTGGTTAAGTCCAATTGAAACTCACGAGAGTTGGGGTGTTACAAAGTGAGATAACGTTCTTCCTTAAATCAGGAATGTGTCTTAATGTCCTAACAACCCCATCATGCATTTTAATATAGATGGCACCAATACCAACAAACTTGCATGCTGCATCATTTCCCATCAAGACTATACCTGCATTACAAGGTGTATATGTATTGAACCATTCTCGATTTGGGCACATATGATAGCTACAACCAGAATCAAGAATCTAGACATCAACATATAATGTGTTACCTGAAGAGACCAATATAAGAGTTCCATCATTTGAGGATTTTGTTACCACACTTGTTGAATCTATTTGCTTCTCTTTCTTTTGCTTTTCTTCTAAATTCTTGATTTGCTTCTTGTAATCTCTCTTGAACTTTCCCTTGACTTTGACCTTGAATTTCTTTTCTTTAAGCTACCCTTTTCACTAGAACTCCCATAATTTTTATCTAAAACATGCTTAACCACAAGCCCTTCAACTTTAGAATCTTCTTCTTTTCATTTCTTCTGCAACATACTCTAAAATTGTAGATGTGGCTTCCTCAAAATTAATTGTCTTCTTCCTTATGAGAAGTGTAGTAACCAAATGCTCAAACGAAGATGGCAAAAAACACAAGAAAAGCAAAGCATTATCCTATTTACTTGCACTTACCTCCACTTTCAATAGCTCTATGATAAGTTTATTAAAAGTATTCAGATGTTCTGTTATGTTCGTACCTTCTGCCATTTTTTACTGATAGAATCTTCTTTTCAAGAATAGCTTGTTGGTGAGTGACTTAGACATGTATAACTTCTCAAGCATTTCCCACAACTCTACAGTAGTAGTAGCAGCCATAATATTGAACATAATCTCATCCGCTACATACAAAGAAATTGTACGATGCTCTCTAACTACTCCTGGTGAAGAGGTCTAGGTATTTTTTTTCCTCATTTTTCTCTTTAACTCTCAGGTAGCCTCTTCCAGGTTATGGTATCTTCAAAGAACCTTAATAAGAGGGATGTCTTTGGTTCTAACACTTTATACCTTACAAATCAATATTCTAATGGCTAGTTCTTCGTAAGTGGCGTTGTGCTAAAGATCGACTTCCTCCCAATATACGATATGAGAGGAGTCTGGCTCATACTTTCGCAGCATCGATACATGGAATACATTATGTATTGAGAAAATTCTGTTTGGTAGATTCAACTCGTAGGCATATTCACCAACTCATCTAAGTATCTTGAAAGAACTAATAAACCTTGGTGATAGCTTCCCTTTGATCCTAAAACATTTAATTTCCTTTTGAGGGCTAATCCTTAGAAATATTCTATCACCCTCTTCGAATTTTAGAGGTCTTCTTCTATTTTTGCATAACTCTTTTGCCTACTATGAGCTGAGTTTTGGATAGTTACTTAAGATTTTTGCTTTGGTTTTCATTAAGTTTGGACATTTGAAATTGTGAGCCCATTTATTAGAATTATTGTTTTCTATTTCTATGAGATAAATCTTGGTGAGTCCAAGAGTTTGATGAATTATTTATATAGGATCTGGAATGTCCAGAAGGTTTAATGAGAATTGAATGTGAGAAAAGTGACATC
Source organism: Tinospora cordifolia (assembly GCA_030144865.1). Classification (NCBI taxonomy): domain Eukaryota; kingdom Viridiplantae; phylum Streptophyta; class Magnoliopsida; order Ranunculales; family Menispermaceae; genus Tinospora; species Tinospora cordifolia. Next base: position 1,920 of record JAJIYU010017776.1, on the reverse strand, counting down.
TTGGTTCTCGACAGATGACATGTGTGCTAATATTTAACGATTAATGGGCATGACTCTTCATGCGTGATCGAGACGTGACAGAAACGAAGGACTGAGAACTAGAGTTTACAGCCTACATCCACGGGAGATAAAAAAAAGATCCACTATGAAAATTGGAGAAAATACAAGCATAAACCCTAGTCTCCCCTTAGGATTCTCCCAGTCCTTGACAATTAGGATTAATAAGAAACCTTAATTAAAAAAATATTTATACATGTCTAATAATAGACTCCACAAATAAAGACAATCTCTCACAGTGTGAAATCTTTTAAGTCTTCGAGATACTTGATAATCTGTAATGATACTTGAACAACCCACTGAAAATGAGGAGATATTTGGCCAAATCGTTTCATATAATGTACAAGCTTCGAGGTCATATAATAAGTAATCTAATAAATACATAACTAGACTATAATCTTCTATCTTTTTTTTTTTTTTAATTCAAGATTCTCTATCTGATATTTCTTTCTTTCCATGCAGTCATTCAAAAACCATAGACAACAACAATTTCAATCAAGCAATAGTCACGATTAAATTTCTAATGCATAATAGATTGCTTCATGTATATATATATATATATATATCATTATTGCATATATTATTTATAGAATTATTAAAATTGTTAGAAATATTGATGCTTGAAAAGGGAGAAAAAATAGTCTCACAAGAAAAAGTAAAAAGGAGTTAAAGAAAGTTAATTTCAAAGAAATAATAGAAAAGATGAAATTGATTTAAGAAAGTAAGCATAATGAGCTAAATTATATTCCTTCAAGTAGGAAATAATTATATCAAGCCAAACTTTGTGAGTCTTAGGAGCTAACAATTATTGAGATAATTATTGACTATAATTCACTGTTATAGTTAACTCAAACTTAATGAAAAGCTGTAACTTTTTCAAAAAAAATAATAAAAATAATAATTGAATCGTTGCGTCTATTAGTATTTCATAAATATGACAATTTGTTTTGAGTTGTTATTTGAATTTTGATCTTTTTAAAATTTACAGAACATCGAAAAGTCTATCTTGTTTGAAATATATTTTAAAGTGTTACAAATTGTACTTAGACAGTAAAATCTTAGGAGCAAATGCTCATTGAATTTTAAACACACCTGAAGGATCTAATATCTAATTTAAACCATTACAAACTTGTAAACTTTTGTCAATTGATTTATTTCTTTTTTTTTTTTTTGCTAAATTTTTATATATTAGATTTCAAGAAACTTATGGTATGTTTGGTTGCTAAAAATATTTTTTTAAAAGATATATTATTTTCTACAAAATTTTCTATTTTAAGAAAATGTTGTTAAGAAAATTTTCTAATATTTGTTTGATTGGACATAAAAAAAATTTAATAAAAGTTAATTATAGGATGTTATTTTTTAAATTAATGTAAAAAAAATTCACGAGAAAATTTTATTTTCTCCCTCTAAGCTAAAAAAATTTTAGTAAGAAAATTTATCGGGCCAAAAAATACTTTAAAATTTTTTTGATATTTTTATCAATCAAACATTAAAAAAAAAGATTTTAAAAAAAATTAAAAGTTTTTTAAAAAAGATTCTGATTTTTTTCACAATTAAAACCAATCTACAATCACGTGTATTTTGTTTTCGGGTCTACGCCTAGTACAAATAATTCAGGAAGCCTAAAACTATCATGACCACCACTCGTGCTAGCTTTTTGAATAACCAGAAGATAAGAGAAGCATAAGGGAGCGACCAACCTCTCTCCTACACATATATCTACATATGTGTAGGAGATAATGGACTGCTTGGTGATGGGATAGAATAGAAAGTTCATGGCTGAGCACGCGTGAAAATAATGCTTTTGAGATGACTTGTTCAGGGATTTCCAGTGCTCATTATTTTTGTATAAAATCAACG
>JAJIYU010017775.1:0-11611 GCA_030144865.1 Tinospora cordifolia | reverse complement strand
ATGCATAAGGCCCTATTTTTCATTCTCTAACTGTCGGAGATCAAAGTATATACGAAAATGAAGGGAGTGAACCATTTTACCTTCAAAAAGGAACTGGAAATGGCCAAGGTCCAAGGCTTCAAAAGTGGTTCTAGCACACACTTTCTGGTTTTTCTGGTTTTAAGTAGTGTGGACAACCCTCTTCTTGATATTTTCTGCTTCAAACAGGTCCAAGACTGGACAAACTACTTGTAGGACCTTGTAGGTGGTGGTACAAGCTTCAAATCAAGCTATAGTTTGCAGGATTTGGTAGAGAATTGAAGAAGTTCTGAGCTTGGAAAGTTGGTTACAGAATCTGGAAATTTTGTGTTTGAGCTCAAGAATGTCTCTTTGTTGCATGAAGATGCTTGCTTGGTAAGGGTGTGGATGAAATGTGGCATCCAGGTGGCACTTAATGTCACATGCTGGATGCTCAGTTGGCAGCCTTCATTGGCCAAATTGGAGGCCATGAAGTGATGGCAAAAACATGGGTTATAAACCATGAGTTCTCATGGTTTTTGCTGAAAAATCTGCTAGAAATTGTACCAAAAAGGCCAAAAAATCACTAAAATCCATCAAAAATTTAGATTTTTCGCACAAGAGGACAAAAGCCAAAGGGGTTCATCTGGTGGACTGGGCATATGGGCTGGCCAAGCATGGGGCAGCCCATGTTGGGCCCTCAAGGCGCGCGGGCTCAAGCCCGCGAGCATCGCGCGCTCGGGTTGGGCCAGGGCTTGACCGCGTTCAGCCCGCACGGGCTGTTTGGCCCGTGCGTCGGCCTGACCCGACCCCCCTTTTTTATTTTTTTTTATTTTCCCTTTTTGTTATTTACATATATATACTTATATATGTGTTACATATCGAAATTTCACATTTTTTTCTAAATTGTTAAATTGTCTAACTCATCATTTTTCATCAAAATACCAACATTATACACCATTTCATCATTAATTTAATTACTTTCTCCAAAAATTGTATAATTTTCCCAAAAATCATATTTTTCTGCCTAAAATTACATTTATCATTCTAAAAATCCGATAATTGCTCCAAAAATTCATAAATTAATCCTATAATTTATTTTCCTGAAGAAAACACCTTTTCCTAATATTTTCATGTGTTTTTTCCTTAAAATTGCATTTTCTCAAATTATTTCTATTTTCTTTAATAATTAATCTGAAATTGAGAAAAATTGAAAAAAAAATTTATATTTTCTCATTAAAATTTTAGAAAATACATGGAGTACATATGTGTCAGATCCGTCAATGCAATGTCAAAAATGTGGGTCGTCACAGTGAAATTGATAAAAATAATGCTATTTATAAATAAATCAGAAAATAAAATATTTAAAAAGAAAAAAAAATAGAAATTAAGTTTGCTCAAAAATAAATTTAAATATTATGAAAGTAAAACACTCTCTATAGAAAATACCAAGATACATAGAATAAGAATTTTATATATCATAATGAAAATAAACAAGATAATCATGCAAAATATGCATGATATCATTAAATTAAATCTTGAAATTTAATGTAATAATAAAATGGCCATTTAATTCATCACGATACAGTTCATGAATGAAAATAAATATTACCTTGGCCAAGCCCACAAATAAATTGGGGCAACAATGTACAATACATTGAAAATATAAACAACGAACACACAAAAATGACGATAGTGAGCTATTAAAATAAAAAGTGAAAAAATTAAATAATAAACATGAAAAATATATTTCATGATGAACAACAAAATTATTAAAAATATTTATTAATTTGAATTAGGTAAACATATGGAATAGATCCATAATAGCACGGATCTTATCGGGACCCCTTCTTTAAGACAAGGGCAGCCCGACAAACTCACTCACTGCGTTGAGTTCGCCCAACTATTGTTAAGCCCTTTTTCCAATCTCATACACACAGACGATATGAGAATAATTGGAACATTTAAAAGCAAAAGTAAGCAACATATGAAAGAAAAACCATTTCATTACATATTTGTCTTGTCAAAAATACAAAATTGACCATTTACACATATACAAGGAATGGCCAACCTCTAAATCTGAGACCAAAAAGAAAGGAGACAGGAGTCTTCAAGGAGTTAGGCGATCACCACGCTTTTCCCTTTATCAGCCACTGAAGAACCTAAAATAGTGATAGAGTAGTGAGCCTAAAATCAACATGGCTTAGTGAGTAGAAAGCCTAGCATGTTAACTATAACCAATACTCCAAAACAACACATGTACGTATGAGCAGCAGAAATACTGTAAAATTTAAATGCATGACATAGTAAAAAGTAGTAATAAATAATGCAACCATTATAAAAACACTTCAAATCCATGCTAGTCGAAAACATATCTAGGCTAGGGTTAACACAACAAACCCAACCTATGGTCATCGCTTGAGCAGGTCTTAGGTCAAGCGTACTGGCCACTCGAGCAGGTCGTAAGCTAGGCGTACTCCGCGAATACCTTAACCCCGCTCTCGGTCTTCGAGTTCCATGACTCGAGCGGGTTTGGTGGCTAGGTGCACTGATCATATGCCCTAACTCCTGGTGCTCAGACTTCGAGTCTAATCTCAATCACATTAAGTACCTTGTGTAATACCCCGCCTCCCGGTATCCATCATTCACATCATCTGACAGTCTAATCTTCTTCAATCAATAATCTTGGGCCGCCCGGGAGACGGGCTCGTGCTACATTTTATTCTTCTTAAACCCAAATCCATGAGAGTTTCTATATACAATAATCTATGTACAAAATAATTCGTGGCATTATAAACAAATAAAATTCTTTATTTATTCATTCTAAAATTTTGAGTGCATGGTCATTAGAGTGCAAAATAAATTCAAAATTTAAATAAATAATTTTGCTTGGGTCCACATGCCTTACAATGAAATAAAGAAATTTCTTAATTAAAAAAAATCTCCCACGTGGGCTGATAAATTAATTCCCTGAAAGGTGAAAAATAGGGGGTGAGTTAAAAAACCCAGTGAATCATTCTATCTATTTAATTCATTATTTCAACCAAATAATACAAGCATATCGAACACTTTCAGGGATTAAATCAATTCAAACAATATATTGTTCAGTCATAATTTAGACCAAACGAGATAACCTCTGTGCTCCAGATCTAAGCAGAGAGATCAATTCTAAAACTCAAATCCATCTCTAGTAGGATCATTCCTAAAACCCGTTCCATTCTGGTGTCAGTATTGATAGCCAGTTCCAATTCTACATGGAACAGAGAAAGTCCCCCGTACCGGTACATGGTTGAAATCTTTGTTTAATATTATTTATGTGTGCAATGGTATAATAAATAAACGTTTCAACAGTATTTGAGCAGTCAAACAGTATAACATGAACATTGATTTTCGATTTCTGATGTAGAAGATCGTACAAGACGCAACTACAAAGCATACTTTCTTGGTCATAAGCAATATAATAATCGAATAGTATAAATACAAAAGATAAGAATAAAATCAAACTAATAAAACAAACAAACATTATTTAAATCAAAATAATAAATTAAAAGAAAGGAAAGAAATTCACTTCGAGATTGCTTCCTAAATTTTGTAGCACTTCGTTGCTACTACTTCACAAGTTACTTGAAATAGCTCAAGAAAAAGAAGAAAAAGAAGAAAAAGAACTAAGGTTGTCAAGGAGGCAAAAAGAGAGCAAGAGGAATTTCAACTATTGCTTTGGGATGAATGAAATAGTTAGAGTAGGGGGGGTTTATATAGTCTTATAGGGTTAGTTTTGTCATTTTTCGCCTTCCAAAACAGAAGAATTTCCATTTATAGCTTGCTTTGGGTAGTTAGATGATTAGGGTTTTTGGCACTTTTTCCCATCCAAATCAATGGCTAAAAGGGCAATTTTTGCTTAATCTAACGGTTAAAAATTTTTTTTTATATCAAAAAGGGTGGGGGGGGGGGGAGCTGTGCCAATTCGCACGACTCCTGCCGTGCGTTAATGCGCATGGGCCTTAGGCCCATGCGCATTATGATATTTTAACCTTATATATATATATATTCTTCTTTTTTTCTTTATTCACTTTCTTAATATGCCTATAACTATATTACTGTCTTACATATTACATATACTATATTACTGTAAATTAATTTCATATTACCATATTTCATATTACTATATTCAATACTATATTACATATTACTATATTACTACTATTTAATTAGCAATTAATACATAAATACATATACCAATCAATAAAATAAATCAATCACTATAAATTAATCATATTTATTAATATATATTACCATAAATTATATCACTTCAATATTATATATATATATATATATATATATATATATATATATATATTTTCATATATTACTATAATTTAATTAATGCATAATATCAATCATAATTAATTAATGTACATGTATACATGCACGTATACCATCTAATTAGTCAATTAATTCAAATTAATATGTGCAAATATATATAAATATATAATGTCACATATATAAGCACAGAGTAATATATACATGTGTCTATATTAATTAAATCTCATTCATATATACAAAAATAATTTGGGGTATTACATTCTACTCCCCTTAAAAGGGATTTCTTCCTCGAAATCTATCGGTAGATTGCTTGAGTGTCTCTTGATGGATTGCTTCTAATGAAAAGTTCTAGGTACTTATTCTTTATTTCACTTTCCAATTCCCAAGTAGCATCTTCTGTTCCATGGTGTTTCTAGAGAACTTTGACTAAGGGAATATCTTTTATTCTCAAGTTCTATACCTTGCGGTCTAAAATCCTTACCACCGCTTCTTCATGTGAGGCATTATTTTGGATGTCTACTTCTTCCTATCGAATTATGTGGGAGGGATTTGGTTCGTATTTCCGTAGCATTGATATGTGAAATACATTGTGGATTGAGGACACTCTATTTGGAAGGTTTAACTCGTAGGCACATTCGCCGACTTTCTTGAGTATTTCGAAGGGTCCAATGAATTGTGGTGCTAGTTTTCCTTTGATTCCGAATCGTTTGATCCCCTTCCGAGGACTGATCCTTAGGAACACTTTATCCCCTAAGTGGAATTCTAGAGGTCTTCTTCTCCTATCAGCGTAGCTTTTTTGTCTACTTTGTTGCAATTGTCAAACGTTTCTGGATTTGTTTCACCTGATTGGTCATATCTTGCATGAGATCTGGCCCACTAAGAACGTGGTCCTCAAGTTCAGCCTGACAGGTTGGTGATCTACAGGGTCTTCCATAGAGGGCTTCATATGGAGCCATCCTTATACTTGCTTGGTAACTATTATTATAGGCAAATTCCGCCAAGTGCAAGTACTTACTCCAGTTCCCTTTGAAGTCAAGGACGCAAGACCTCAGCATGTCTTCTAGCGTCTGAACAACTCTTTCTGATTGGTCGTCTGTCTGGGGATGGAAAGCTGTACTCATGATGAATGTAGTGCCTAGTTCTTTTTGTAGACTCTTCCAAAATTGTGAAGTGAAACGGGTGTCTCAGCTTGACACTATTGTCTTAGGTACCCCATGAAGGCATACAATTTCTTTCACATAGAGTTCACTTAGTTTACTGACTTGATCTATGGATCTAATGGGCAAGAAGTGTGCCACTTTAGTGAGGCAATCCATGATTACCCAAACAGTATCTTCCACTTTATGATTTCTAGGGAATCTGCTGACGAAGTCTATGGCAATGTTGTCTTACTTCCATTTTGGGATCGGAAGTGGTTGTAACAATCCAAAGGGCTTCCGGTGTTCTGCCTTTACCTTCTGACAGGTTAGGCACTTAGAGACATACTTGGCTACATCTTTCTTCATACCTCTCCACCAATAGGTTTTTTGGAGATTTTGATACATCTTATCTCTCCCTGGATGCATCGTGGACTTTGTTTGATGGGCTTCGTTTAGAATGGTTTGCTTACTAGGTCCATATTGTGGTATACAAATTCTTTCTCCGAGTCTTAAGGCACCCTCGACATCCATTCTAAAGTTGGTATGCTTTCCTTGTTGAATTCCTTCAATCAACATTTTGAGCCATTTGTCTTGCCTCTGATCTCCTCTGATCTGATGCCGAAGATGTGGTTGACAAGTCATACTGTATAGATAGGCTCATTCTTCATTCAATGTCACACCCATCCAAAAGTCTTCGATCAATTGGTACATTTGACCTTTTTCCTCCTTTTGTTTGCTGAATTTTCTACTGAGGGCGTCTGCTACTTCATTGGCTTTTCCTAGATGGTAATGGATTTGAAAATCGTACTCTTTAAGGAATTCCATCCATCGACGCTGCCTGAGGTTTAATTCTTTTTGAGTATAGATGTATTTTAGACTTTTGTGATTTGAAAACAGGTCAAACCTCTCACCATACAGGTAATGCCTCCATATCTTCAAGGCAAACACTATAGCTGCTAGTTCTAGGTCATGTGTTGGGTAGTTTCGTTTATGGGTCTTTAGTTGTCACGAGGCATAGGCAACAACTTTTCCTTCTTGCATTAAAATTGCACCCAATCCGTTTTGTGAAGCATTAGTGTATAGAACATACGTGATGCCATGAGTTGGAGTGACTAAAATAAGGGGCCGAAGTCAATCTCATCTTTAGTTCTTGGAATGATTTTTCACACTTTTCATCCCAATTGAACGAAACTTCCTTCCTAGTTAGCCTTGTCATAGGTTTTGTTAATTTGAAAAAGTCTTGAATGAATCTTCTATAGTATCCTGCTAGGCCCAAGAAGCTTCGAATCTCGGTGACTGTCTTAGGTTGTTTCCAATCTTTGACGGCTTCCACCTTTTTAAGATCTACAGAGACACCTTCTGCTGATACTATATGACCAAAAAATTTGACTATCTTCATCCAGAATTTACACTTGCTGTATTTGGTATACAATCGGTGTCTTCTGAGTGTTTCTAAGACGATCCTTAGGTGTTCTAAGTGTTCTTCTCTAGACTTGGAGTATATTATGATGTCGTCAACAAATACCATGACAAACTAGTCTAGATATTGCCTAAATACCCGGTTCATTAAGTCCATGAATGCTACTGGGGCATTGGTTAGACCAAAAGGCAATACTGTAAACTCAAAATGTCCATATCGAGTTCTAAAGGCAATCTTATGAATGTCTAATTCACGGATCCTCAGTTGATGATACCCTGACGTAAGATCAATTTTTGAGAAATGAGTGGCTCCTCTCAATTGAGCAAATAGGTCGTCTATTCTTGGTAAAGGGTATTTGTTCTTTACCATCGCCTGATTCAGTTTTCGGTAGTCAACGCATAGTCTCATAGATTCGTCTTTCTTTTCTACGAACAATACTAAAGCCCCCGAAGGTGATTCACTTGGTCTGATGAATCCTTTCTCCCAAAGCTCGTCTAGTTGAGTCTTCAACTCAATCAATTCTATTGGTGCCATACGGTATGGAGATATAGCTATGGGTTTGGTTCTAGGTTGGAGTTCAATCTTGAACTCAATGCTTGTAGTTGGAGGTAGTTCGGGTAAGTCATCAGGAAATACGTCTTCGTAGTCTCAAACTACTTCTAGGCTCTTGATTTCTTTTGGTCCTTCAGAGTCTTCTTCCAAGAGGTTTTCTAGGTCATCATTCTATTTTAAGCAGTTTAACATAGCCATTACTGGACTCCTAGGCAACCTATGAATATTACTATTTATCTTGAAGGTTTCTCCTGAGGGCAACATTATGGTCACTCTTCTCTTGGGGCAATTGATTTGTGCCTGATACTGGTCTAACCAGTCTATACCCAATATCACGTCATACCCGTGGAATGGTAGTACACGAAGGTCGGCTGAAATTAGCTTATCTCCAAACCTAAGGTCATAGGTACACATTTGCTTTGATATAATAGAAATTCCTACAGGTGTTGATACATTCAACATTATAGGCAGAGTCTTGGTTACTAGTTGTAATCTATTAACCAGTTTTTCAAAAATAATGACTTTGAAGCACCCGAATCAAACAACAGTTTCACAGCAGTGTTAAATAACAAGAATGTGCCTTCAACAACAGGGATTTGGTCTTTCAGGATGTCAGCGATAGAAAATACTCTCGCCTGGTTTTGCCCCCAGCCTTGGTTCTGATTTTGCGCTCGACCTTGATTTTGATTTTGCCCTTGGTTTTTATTTTGTTGAGGTAGTTGATATTGAGAACGTACATTCTGTTCTCCCCCTTGATTATTTGGAGGTTGTTGTTGCTGTCTCATCCGGGTTTTGCTGGGACAAAACTTTGATAGGTGCCCTCGCTGATTATAGTTGAAACACCGCCCTTGACATCTAGCCAGCTCTAATTGCTCTTCCGTTTTGGGTCGATTTTGCCCTTGTGGCATTTTATTTTTGTCATTCTGATTAACAATCCTTTTCTTCAAAAAGAAAGGGGGTGAGCTCGAGAGCCTAGTAGATCATACCGCACATCACTAATATTATTCAGACCAAAATACCAAACATGCAAACACTTTCATTACATTGGGGCGTTTCAAACACTTTATTGTTTTTTGTTGTAATTAAAACCGAAAGGTTTATGGCCTCGGTGTCCTCTTCGTGGTCCGGAAGCAAATTCTGAGGTACCGCCCGAAGGCCGGTTACCTTTCGGAACCCTGGCGAGGGCGTAAGGTCCGAAGTGACACTCAGCCCGCAACCAGTCTCGTTGAGGACACCCACGATGACACCCTAAGGCCGGTCACCACGCCGGTACATGGTTCTTTTGTCATAATTTAATCTTCTTTAGTTTTACAGACAAGGTTTTCAATCCACGCTAGTATACAATTTAAAATTATATAAATTATTCAATATATATTCATGCAATCTAACTATCTAGAAAGCACATAACCAGACGTTATGATATCATTACAATCATTCCAATCAATTCACACATTCCTAGCAAGATACTAAGTATAACAATAAAAACAACCATCATGTTTTTTATTTAAAATCCAAATAATGATAGAGAGTGTAGTAATCACACCCACATTAATTTTTCTAGAGTAGCTCGCGCCTCTGCGTCGTCTCCACTATCCTTGATCTGAAATTAAATCAAGAAAATTTATTAATTTATTTCCAAGTTGCTCCTATTCACATTCATTTTCATTTGAAAATCTCCTTAAGTTTAAAAATTTTCCTTTTTTATATATATTAGAATCATCTATTTGTATTAAAAGTAACTCTATTACGAACAAAATAAGACTTCCAAATCTAAAATCTAAGCTAATCTTTATAAATATTAATTGTCACCTGAAATTATTTCTAAACCTTCAAATCCAATCCTTCGTATTCATTTCCAGAAAATAATTTATTTTACTATAATCAACTCAAGGTTTCAAGATTGAAAGGACTATATTTCTCTTAAAAATATCAGACTTCCACAAATTCCCAAAGTAATTCAAATAATAGATTTTTGAAATAAGTCTTTCAATCTTCGAACCCCCTCAACGTCGATATCCAACATCCATCCAAAAATCCACAAATAATAATTTTAACAAGAATATTAAATAAGGTTCTAAATTTCTAAATTTCATTTTGCGCATCTAAAATGAAAGAGATAAAAAAAAAATTCCAAAACTTCATTTCAAGCATAAAAAATCAATGAAATAACAAATTTCCTAAACTTCACTTCACGTGTCAAAAATCACAATAATAAATTTCCTGCAATGAAAAATTTAGCAAAAATATACCTCTTCGTTATGATCGGTCCCTCTCGTTTCCTTTCAAAACTGCGATTTGATGCCTAAATCTGTCGCATTCAACACACAAGCATCCACCATTAAAATACATTCAACCCAAAAGTTAGAAAATCACTCTCATGCCTAGAAACATGCTCACCAGATTTGAAGGGGTTTGAAATGGCTTGTATGAGTTCGAAAATCCTCAATCTTAGCTAGAACATTTTGAAGCGAGCTTGTGAATATTTGACAGTGGTTCGAAGTGGATCTGGCGTTACTATTGCAGATCCAGCGAGTGTGGAACGAAGTGGTGGTTGTGCGTCGTTGGTTCGTTCTTCCTCTGCCACGATAAGTAGCAACGCACCAACATGGACAGTAGATGCACACGCAGCTCTTCTTCGTTCGTTCGTCCAGCTACAGCAAATCGTCTTCTTCGTGGCGTAAGAACGCGCCAGTAGTAGCGAAAACAAAGGTTTGTAGCTCTGTTTCTTCACCATGGATTGCAAGTACCTAGGCAAACCAAATCACGCACCATCAGAAAAATCCAGCAGTTGGTCAGTCTTGCAAGAGGCGGATTATGGTGGACAGTAAGTGAATCCGGCGACGTTGAGGTGCAACGGTGGTTGTTGAGTGCGACACAAGCTAGATCTGGTGAATTTGGGTTGTCTTGGTGGCTAGTTTTTGCAAATCCAGCGAGCTACAACTCTAATCTACAACTAGCAACCAAGATTCGGTGTGATTAAGCTTGCAGCAATGGTTTTTTATGGTAGAGAGGGGTAGATCCGAAGGTTTGAAGATGTATTGATGGCTGTCTTTTTTTGTAAATGCAGCAAGATTTGGAACGAGATGTTGTGTAGATTCGAAGTGGATTTTGGCTGGTTTGTGTAGATCCAAACCAGATCGTGATTTGAGCTCATGATGGTGGCGGTTTGGTGGTGCTAATGGCAGATTCGGCGGTGTTTGGACAGTGGAGTGGCAGCTAGTTGTGCTTCTCCTTCGTTTTTCCTCTTTGTGCAATGTCCCACAGCTGCAACTCCTCTGTTCTGCGTGCACCACAATAGCAATGCTCTAATGGTGGTTGGATCTGGAATGTTTTGCAAATCTATAACAAGATCATGAACGTGGTGGCTGAGTTTCTTCTTTGTGCAACGAATCTATATTTTTTTTTTTGGTTCCAATTCTAGAACTTGAGTGAAGAAAACAAGAGAAAAAAAGCACTCTTTTTTTTGTGTAGGCTTTGTATGTGTGATCATGACATGGAGCACTTGCCCATTATATATATAAGCACATTTAGATAATATAGATTTTTTTTTCATTCTATTAATCTCATGATATTCAAAATGGATATTTACATATATCTCAAATATATATATATATATATATATATATATATATATATATATATATATATATATATATATATATATATATATTTTCCACCAAAAATATATATATTATTTTTTTATTTTTTTTCGTTGCGACGTGCTCGCATTACAAAAAGAAAATTGGGCTATTACAGATAGTCTCAAGGTCTCAGTGTTCTTCTCCATACTCAGTAACTAGTCCTCTGTCGCCTCTAAACTGATGCCACGTCTAAACCTCTTAGGGCACAAATCCATGAAGCTCTTGAGGAGTTGGGCATGGGTTCTCTCATCTCCCTGTCTATCCTGGGCTTGGGTTGCTGGTGCTACTATCGGCCCAATTGATGGCTCAGCAGCCGGTGGCATAGGTGGAGCAGGTGTGCTCGGCGCGTGGTCCGCCGAGGCCCCGGGCGTGCGACCGATGTCATCATCTGTCTTTCTACCTCTATACACGAGATTTAAATCATTTCCTTAATTTCAAATAATCATTTTAATCATGCTTCACTAAGCAATTGGTTTCAAATCAAATTCACCGGATGTTCAAAATCATATTTATACTGGAAATCAAGATAATAGTAGCGG
>JAJIYU010017774.1:0-11530 GCA_030144865.1 Tinospora cordifolia | reverse complement strand
GCGTCGCTTGTAATGTAACACCGGCCCGGCCCGCCGTTTGGTTTAGTCCACTGTCAAGAAAAATGGTGGATGCGTCCAATGCTTAAAGATACGGGGGTTGGGGTGTTACACTTTGGCATTCAATAAAAGTGATTCTTTTTCATTAGTCTCTTTTGATATTATTCACTTTGATATTTGAGGGCTTGCTCGAATACCCACCAAAATAGGATCCTGATATTCCATGATTTTCATTGATGACTTCTCCAAATATACTTGGTTGTATATTTTAATGAAACATTCAAAGTTACTTGATATTTTTCGTGATTTTCAAAAAATGATTCACACCCAATTTAGGTGAGAAACCAAAATTTTTTGAGGGGACAATGCTCTGCAGTACACATTTGTGGCCTTTATGGAAACACTAAAAACATAGTGGGACCTCATATCATCGTTTATGTCTATACACTTGTAAACAAAATGGTCCTGTTGAATGAAAACAAGTACACATTTTTTATGTTGTTTGATCTCTTCTTCTTTCTGCTCATTTACCTGAGTCCTTTTGGAGCGAAACTATACTTACTATGGCTACACTATTAACCAAGTCCCATCCTCCACTACATCTAGTCACACTCCATATGTAATTGTATATGGGAAACCACCAAGTTTTGTTTTGTTAAAAAAACATTTGGTTTTGCATTTTTGTTTTATTCCCTTTACATGAAGACTCTAAGTTAGAACCTTGCTCATGTCTTCATTGTTTCCTTGGTTATGATATTGAGCATAAGCGTTCCAAATATTATGACCCTATTGCAAAAAATATTACGTAAATTTTTGGAACATTGGTTATTTACTTCTCTTTTACCATTGTCTTGACAATTTCCTTATCCATCTTTCTTATTTATTAGTTTTCCTCCAAATAAATTTCCTGATCAAGATGCATGGGAAGTAAGCTCATCAAACTCCAAATTTATTAAATGGAACTAATCTGCCTGCAACGTCAGCTGATCCAATCATCACATCAAAATCCACTGAGCTAATTCCTATCCTTGAAATTCATCTTTCCAGCTAGGTAAGAACTCTTCCATCTCACCTTCAAGATTATCATTTTTTTTTTGCTCTTGGTACCTTGTATGAGCCTTGCACTTATTGAGAAGCTCAATTGGACCCTCTATGGAAAAAAGTTATGGCTAACAAACTCTAAGCAAAAAAAAAGACACTCATACTTAAAACCTAACTAATTTGCCTCCCGAGAAGACTATATTAGGAAGTAAGTGGTGTTCAAGATTTGTCAAAACCCCCCTCCTAGGCTAAAGGATGGTCTGACCGACACAGTGACTTAACAAACTTATCATCATGTCAAGTTTGCCCAATTACTGTTAAGCCTTTCTAATTGGAACCCCATGTGACATCAAAGTGATTTTAAGCATTCATTTTGTGAAGTATGAGAGCAAACAAAATATTACAATTTAGTCTATGAGCTAGTCCCACCCTTATATAAACATAATGAAAGGTTATTGTTATAGATTACATATTGTCTTGTTCCAAAAAAACAATTTAACCATTAGTTACATATGCTCAAGGGACCAACCTATAACAAAATTTAACCAAATAGAAGGGGACCCCCAAGGGAACTAGGCGATCACAACACCTTTCCCTTTATCAATGACCAATGGACTTAAATGTCAATAGTAAAGTGGTGAGCCTAAATTACACCAATAGGTCAGTGAGTAGTAAGTCTAGCATATTACTTATAACCAGCATCCCAAAAATAGTGCATGTAAGCATGAACAATAATAATGAAGTAGTGCTTAAGAACATGGCATATGGAGAAAATAGTTGTAAATAATGCAACAGTTAAAAGAAGAACAAATCTAAATACATGTTAGTTGAAAATGATATTTGGACTACGATTTCAAATCATCAATTTCAACCATATGGTCATTGCCTAAGCAAGTCATAAGTCAGGCGTACCAGCCACTCAAGCGGGTCATGAGCTAAGTGTATTTCTCGACCCCACGTTCGATCCTCGACTATCATCACTCGAGTGAGTTAGAAGCTAGGCGCATTGATCATGTGCCTTCACCTCGCACTCGGACTTCGAGTCTAATCCAAATCACATTTTGTACCCTGACCCCATGCTCAGATCTCGAACTTATAGCCTCATTATCGGTGTACATTTATACCTAAAAACCAATTTTATTTAACTCGAATAAGATGAAATCATTCAAACCATGTCATTTTATTCATATTTGATGCAAGGAATACAAGTTAAAGCGACATCTGAATTAAAATATTCACCTCGGGTCCTGCATATCTATAATACCCCAAAACAATCTAAAAAATTCAATAAATAAAACTTTGGAAATATATATATGATACATTGGACACATGTATATTAGTAGGTTGTTTAACCATATTGTGTAATTAGCAAGTTCTACTATATTTTAACACAAGAAATTGGAAACAAAAGGAGAAAATAGGATCAAATGATGCAGAGGCGAACAAAAAACACAAAAACTACAGTCTTGCAAACCAAGACTGTGGTCCTCAAAGGAGGACTATACTTTTGCATCAAGAGAAACGCAAGACTGCAGTCCTCTATGAGAGGACCACAATCCTATGACTAAGGGACCGCAAGACTGGGGGTCCTACATATGAGGCCCGCGGTCCTGCATCGAAAACCTAGACTGCAATCCTACACAACGAAAAACCTGATTTTTTGTTCACGATCACGAATTAGAAAACATCCATGCCCAAAAACCCTAGAAAAAAGGAATTACTAGTTTCCTCCATGGAACACCTAAACCTGCCAATTCTTACACACTAAAACTCTATATAGATGCCTCTTCTGCTCTCATTCTCTTCATTCTAACAAGAACTGACAAGTCTTTCTTGCTCTCTCTCTCTCTCCCTCTGCTCCTCTATTGGCTTTCTTTCTCTCTCTTGTGCTATCTAAACAACAATTGGTGTAGAAGTAATGAAGTATTGCATAAATTTTGTGATAGCAACTGGAAAAATCTAAAAAGGATTCAATTGAAGCTTCAAAGGAGTTAAACTACTGATGTGGAAGTGATTTCTAAGTTTCGATTTATTATTTTGATTTCAATAAAATATTCATGTGTTATTATGCTTGAATATGCATGTTTTATCTAAGTTAATCATATATGCCATGCTTAGATCTCACGTGCTTAAGTTTGCATGAATAAAGATGTATGCTATGTGCTACCATCATCCGTGTTATGTGTCACTGTGCTCACATGCTAAATTCAATCTTTTGTTTATTATTCCTAATTGTTATATTTAATGAAAGAGGAATTAAGATTATAACCATGTACCGGCATAGTATCCCATTGGGGATTGCTATGGGTGTTCTTAAGATTGGAACATTAAGTTTATCTCTAGCTTACATGGGTAAGAGTCCCAAAATACTTGGATAATGAGTAAGGTCCTAAATCTATTGAAAACTAGCATAAAAGGATGCCTTTCTTTCTTTGATATGAGTTTTGATGAAAACACCAAGGTTAACCCCTTTCAGTCTTAACTACAACTATTAAATAAGAAATTGATTGAATCACTTAATGTTTGAAAGTATTTGACATATATGTCTTATTTGTTGAAATAATAAATTAAATATTTAGAATGATCCACTAAGCTATGTGTTCACCTTTCTTTTTTCTAACATTTCAAGAAATTGATTAACAGAGACAACATAATAGCCACATAGGCATTATTTTATTTAGAATACTTTCTTTAGAAATTTTAATTAATTGTAGGGTATGTAGGTGTGAATTTTGTTATTTGAAATTGATTATGTTGTAATAGACACAAAGGCAATGTACCTTTGAATTTTGAAAAAGATTAATGATAGAAAATTATTTTATTTAAATGTTTTCAAAATATTATTTTTCTGAATTATTGCATGAATAAGTTTTTGTACCACTTATGTTTTAATTAATGAGATTTTATTTTTATTAAAATCACTTTTTACTTTATTAAGGAAAGTTTATCGGATAATAATGCTCAAGACATCCCAAAGACTTGGGACTCAAATGGAAAGAGTGAAAATGGAAACATTGTGACACTAGCCTGCCTTTCGGCCAAGTGGTGCAATCCACATTCTTATAAAAGAAAGAATTAGGGGGAGGCGAGATGTTATGGTATCGGTGTCTCACCATCACTCTGCGTAGTCTGGCAATCTACTCTTAGATCAGCGTTATTCAAATCCAGATTTAGTTTCTTTGCAAAACATGGCTCAATTCTAGCTCTACAATCTCTAACTAGTCTCGGTCAACTTGGATTTGATTTAGTCAACTATCGGTCAAACTTGGTCAACTAGCAAAATTGGTCAATATGGTCAAAATTTAGTTAACATGGGGTCAATTTGGTCAAAATTTTCAATTTGCATACTTAGTCAAATTTTTAACTATATAGTCTGTAATGTGCGATAGATTTTACAAATTTTCCAAGATCAAACTATGCATTAGATTCTCGCGAAACATTCCAGATTTGATCAATACCTCCTAAATATTTACACTAGAATCTTAGTTTATAATTATTGAATTTCATTTAGTAGGAGTTCTAAGTTAATTATCAACCCTATTCAAATATGGAATTTCATGTCACAAGCAGTCACATTTTGTATCAATTGACCCTTTTACCCATATTTGTTTTGTACGAAATTCAATACGCTCATTTTTAGGATGTCTAGAAAGGTATACACCAAATTTCAGCTCAAAATGGCAAGATTTGGTTAGTCAATTGGTTCCTCAAAGTTTTAGTAGTGTAACAAGTGCCCCTAAGTTCATGTAATTTCACGATTTTCAAGCATTATTTCTCACCATTAAATCTCTAATTTAAAGGCTATTTCCAACACCTCTTGCATGTTTTTAAATCATAGCAACTTATCCTTGGATAAGACATTTAAATTAGTAAGGATAAATGACCAAAGTCCTATTAACACATTTCATCAAACACGTGACATGCATTCATCATAGCACCAATATTTTTTCTAAGTATTAGAATATCTAAGCAACAATGCGATTTTGCATGCATGTTAAACCACAACTAGAGGAGATTATGGAAAGAAATCTATAACCTCATGTAGCCTTAATCACCAAGATCGCACCCTCCAAGTTTGAGCTGAAATGAACTTCTCTAAGCACTTCAAAACTCACCCCAAAGTTGCCTCCAAGACAATTTATTGTTGTAATAGCTTGCAACTAGCCCACTTTGGCACCTTGTAAATCATAACACAAGCTTAGTTTCCATTTTATAAGGCTTGGAACTTGAAATTTACATATTAAAGATGGGAAAAAAGGTTTTATCTCAACTATTTGCTGACAAACCGCCCCTATGAGCCTCACCAAAACTTGAACTTGTCATGGTCACGATCTCTTTTGAATCTCAACTATGTTATAGACAATGGTTTGACCATCAGTTTTTCCTTCAATGGCTATGTGATTTGATGCAGCAACGATGGGGTCTTCAAGAGGGGACTTCACTTGAAATCGTGGCTCACTCTCTAGTTTTCGTTGGGTATGGAGGAAACTAGAAGAAGGAGAAAATTGTTTACTCAAACCATGTGCCAACCCATGGTTTTGAGACAAGAGGGGGGAAGAAAACAATGGGAGAGGTGGGAGAGAGGAAAGGGGAGGCACGTGGGCTAGCCCACTCGCCAAATCTAGCTTACATAGGCCATGAGGCCAATGTACCAAGTTGGCTAGCACAGGCCCCATAGCCAATGCTCCTTATTCGGCCCGCACGGGCCGTGAGGCCCATGTATCTCTTTTGTCTCACATGGGCTCACTGCCTGTGTGCCTTAGGCCCCAAACACCCCCTATACTCACACACAGGCACACACACACACACACACACACACGCACAAATATATATATACACTCACCCTTTTAATTTATTGTTATTATTATCATTCATTTATTTACTTGTTCATAATTTTCTTGCAAAATTGGCTTAAAAAATTCTTTTGTAATTCAAAAAATATGGTTGGATGCATGAAATTGATTACACCAAACTAAGGGTTACCACAAGATTAGAACTTGTGTTGATGGAACAATAGAATGCTATAAGGTTTTTCTTGCTGCTAGATGATTTACATAGGATTGATATTGACTATGAGGAAACCTTTGCTCCAATTGCTTGACGTCCTACTTCTATTTCATTACTTGCTCTTTTAGCTGTCAGATAGTAGAAAATGTTTTTGATGGATATTAAAAATATATTTCTTAACAAGCAATTGGTAGAAGAAGTATACTTACAACCTCCGTAAGGTATTGATCATCTTCCAGGTCAAGTTTATTGTCTTTGTAATGCTATATCTGGTCTTAAGCAGTCTCCTCGAGCTTGGTTTTCCACGTTTAGCTCTATACTTTCTCAACAAGGTTTCTTTCCTAGTTCTTTTATTTTGTTTTGTTTCAAGCTAGTATTGTTGTTCTTTTGTTATATGTTGATGATATGGTCATAACAGGGGATGATGTGTTAAGAATCCATGGTTTACGATAATTTCTTGGTTAGATGTTTGAAAGGAAGGATTTATGGTAATTAATTATTTCTTAAGCCTCAAAGTTACATCTAGTTCTGATTGATATTCCTTTCTTAAGCTAAGTACACATCTAATCTTTTCTCTCGTGATAGCTTGACTGACACTGAGATTGTTGACAGTCTTTTGGAGGAAAATGTGAAGTTGTTGCCAACTGATGGAGAACTTCTGGTAGATACAACATTATAGAGGTAGTTAGTTGGTAGTCTCATTTACATGCCCAAGATCTATCTTATGTTGTCACACTAGTGAGTTACTTTATGCATGCCCATGATCTTCTCATTATGTTGCTATCTTACATATACTTTGGCATATTAATGGTACGTTATTTCATGACCTTCATTCCTTTGCTCATTATTCCCCAGAACTTTATGCATTCTTTGATGTTGATTGGGAAAGTAATCTAACTGATCATTGTTCCTTTACAAGGTATTGTTTCCTACTTAGTTCCCCACTAATTTCTTGGAAGATTAACCCTTGATTTGTGTTCTAGTACATAACAAGAATATCGGGTAATGGTATATATGATAGCTGAGTTGTTATGGATTCATTGGTTGTTACAAGACATGATAGTTTCTCTTTCTCATAGTTCCACTCTCTATTGTGACAACATAAGTGCTATACAAATTGCACATCATGATGTATTTCAATAGCAAACCAAGCACATTGAAATTGAATGTTGCTTCATTCGTCAACATATCAAATAGGATATCCTTTGTTTGACTCATGTTACCTCTATAGATTAGCTAGCTGATATCTTCCCCACCAAAGAACGAAAGCCAGGATCTTTCAAAAAATGGATTCCTATTCAAAGAGTTCATAATTGCATGGATAAGCTCACACTAACCCATCAATTTGGGATCCAATTCGGGATTTTCCTTGGGGATATCGGGAAGGAATTGAAATGTAATAATATCGATTCATATAGAAGAAAGGGTTCTCTATTGATACGAATGTTGTACCTATGGCATAGGAATAGAAGAAGAGGAAAAAAATCAAAGATTTCACATAGTATTTTTAATTAATCTGATAGTGAGCTACAACAATAGTTAAAGAGCCTAACGTAGCTAAGTTAAGAGATAATTGAGCATGACATGACATTGTTAGGATTTCATAGAGTCCTTTATGCCCCTGGCTAGTAAATGGACCCTTATGAGCCTCTAAAATCTCTTTTAGGTCATGACCAATGCCCCATAAGACCAAGCTCATGGGCTTATTATCCTAGGTCAGAACTAGTTGATAGGATCCCCTTTTTATGTGTCCCCACGTCCCTCCTGTGTGGCAACATAGGGGCGCAAAAAGGAAAAAGAAGGATGGGGTTTCTCTTGTTTTTGGCATAGCGGGCCACTAGTTGGAGGCCCGCATAATGGACTATTAGCTTAGTGGTAAAGCGCCCCCTGATAATTGCGTTGTTGTCCCTAGGTTGTGAGGGCTCTCAGCCACACGGATAGTTCAATGTGCTTATTAGCACCTGACCTAGATATGTGGATCATCTAAGGCACATTAGCATGGCGTACTCTTCCTGTTTGAACTGGAGTTTGAAACTAAGCTTCTCCTTAGGAGGATAGATGGGATGATTCAAGTGAGATCCAATGTAAATCCAACTTTCTAGTCACTAGTGGGATCCGGGTGGTTCCGGGGGGGGGACCACTGCAGCTCCTCTCTTCTCGAGAATCCATGCATCCCCTATCGGTGTATGGACAACTTGCAAAAATTTCTGGATAGATATCCTACATTTGAACTAAATTCTTTCTGGTTAAAAAATCTCTTTCTAGTAGCTCTGAACCTGCTCTTTTATCAAAGGTTCTACCAATTGATATGTTTCCACAAATAATTGAAATTCCATTTCTTGATCTGTATCTTTAATTTTCGTAAACTCATAAAGTTCTTCCATCAAGCCCCAATCAATGAACCCACGAAATCCCTCAAAAGCACACGTACTTGGCTGACATAATGATTTAATTGACAATCTCAAGATGACTTCTTCATTACCACCATGAAGGGAATTGGTATATATATTTAAGTCCATTTATATTCTTAAGAGCATATATATATATATATAACACTGTATTCCCATTTAAAAATACTTACATAATTCATTAATTAGATGAAAAACTCATTTTCTTTGTGGTAGTGGTGATGGATTACCATAGCAAACTCTCTTCCAGAGTGCATTTGTCATATATCAATCTCCTATCAATTGTAAAAAAGGTTGCACAATATCATAAACCACCATCAATCCAGGGAAGACTTTCGAGAACAGTTAAAAATAATATTTTGAAGCTATTTATAACATCTTAAAAACTTTCTAATATGCACTTACAAGTATTTCTTGACATCTAATTACATTAATTAGTAGAAACAAATTTCAAAACCCCTAAAATACACTGAAAAATCTATATATACATGAAAGTTCTCTTTCAGGCTTCACTATTTACATTCTGATAGAGACACATATATCAAGCAAATTGTAATAAAATCAATGTTCATAGAAATTGAATATCTTTCAACAGTAGAACATTTATATTTGTTAAGACATTAAAAACTGATCATTGGATAATGTCTCAAATAATTAGTTGGGTAATATCAGTCTTAACTTAGTTTCTTGTTTATAACATTTTTTTCCTAGTCTAAGTTCAATAGTCAAATCTGTTTCTCAGTAGTGTGCTACTCCTTTGATGAGTTGCCATCATCCCAAGGCCAATAATTACTACAAATGATTTTGTCCCTCAATATTAGTAGATACTGTTCTCCAATCATTTGTCTTCTCATTTAGTTTTGTCTACTTTATGGAAGAAACATTTTCTCTATTTGTAACTTACACAATCTAGTCAATTCTAACTTGTATTCTATGGAATCATCTAGTTGAGTCCTACCTATTAACACATGGTACTTAATGCGACAGGTGGACAAGAACTTAGCTAGAGAACTGGGACTGTAGATGTAAGAATCGCATGTGGTAATTTATTTCACCCTTCATTGAATGTTTTAGATATGTATCACTTGCTCTTATAGATGTCAAACTTCCAATTGTGTGTTAGATAAATGAAGGATAGCCACAAGTCTTGCTTTGCTTGGTTGGATTCTACATTTCACTTCATATTTCTTGTCAAAATCTCTTTTAGTTGCATGAATATTCAATCAAAGGCACTTAAGAGTTTATTTTTTTATTAAAGAACACATCCATCCCTTTCTTCTTTGTGTAGTAATGCCAATGCGTAGGAAAGCAAGTGAAAATTTAAAGCATATCTTAATGGAGTAAAACCCAAAACTTAAGGGTCTATGACCTTATAAGAGGTGCTTTTCTTCTGCATTCTTTTCCATTTTTTTTTATTATTTTTTCCTTTAGGCAAAACTTTTGTTTGTTTCTACATCATATTTTGACAAGTGTTGCTATTTGGGTGTATTCTTTTTTCGAATGATAACCATGAGAGCAACATATTAGGAATGTTATAGTGTGCCTTAGGTGGAGTTTAGTATAACAGAACACTGGAATTGTTCTCAGGAGTTTGTTAATCTAATTCTTCATTAGTTACAGCAACAAATAGTTACATCAACAGATCTCTCTATTGCATAAGTTCTGCTATGTGTATAAATAGGGATGTATTTGTTAGCAATCCTGCAAGTGTACAGTTTCGCTCAAGTATAAACCGATAAGACCGGGTATCGTCCTCAGGGAAAAAGGGTTAATTTGTGATTTTAAATCCCAATTTACTACTGATAAAAGTTTTATCAAGACTGTAACTGGATGTAATTGAATTAAGTTAAAAACTAAAGACTTCTCTAAACAAAAACAATAGTTAATATTAAACAAAATCTATGTAGGAATGTGTCTAGGATAATGAAGGTCGCTGCATAGTTTGCAATCCTTCGTTTCAATCATGAATTATTTAAACTATGAGTTTTTGCATCAATGATTGAAATCCTCTCCCAAGGTATTTCAACATTCACTAGATTTGTCTCGATAAACCCTCTTTCGAGGTGCTTACTTAACAACCTACGTGTTATGTTCAACAATCCCTGTGCAACCCCTTAGATTAGTCAATAATCTTCCTATAAATTAACCGATCTAAGTCCAAATTGAGACATCCACCCTTTAGACTTCTCTTCCGAGGTAGACTAAAGTGTTAAGTTCAATATGTCTATGGCCAGTAAACATAATGCATTAAGTCTACACAATATGGAATAGAGTATATAAATCAATAACCACAACTAGATATCATAAACTGTGCATTAAACATCACATGCCAGACAATAAAACTAATTAGCTAGACATGAATTCAAAGGAAAACATGAAATTAAATTCAAAGAAGTAAAACATACTCAAATCTCTTAAACAATCTTCAATCCTCAATGGAAATACAGGTTTTCAAGCCCTACAGCCGTCACTAGTAGTCTCTTTTCTGAATTAAGTATATTTGACTCTAATCACACTTTCATATATATAGTCCCGTACTACAAAAAACCCTAAAAATTATAAAAATCCCGATTATCACTCGAGTGACCGCGGTTACTGACCGAGGTCAGTGATTTCTATGTCAAAACCCAGAAATTCTCCACCTGCTGCCTACCACGGTCTGCCCTGGCTCTGTGCATATCCCATTTTGGTGACTGCGGTTACTAGTTTATGGACCGCAGTCACCAGTGCGTTATGTACTGGTTCGGTTCTTCTTTTGTTACTGCAGTCTTCAGTTGTTGGACCACGGTCTTCTGCTATTTTCTCATGATTCCTTCTCCTGTTTTCCTTCTCATGATGCATTCTTCCTTTGTGCTTCAACCTGTATCCTGCAAAACACTCAATTCCTTTCCCAGACATCATTTCCTCATAAAAGAATATCAAAACTTTAAAAACAAGGCTTAAAAGATATTAAATAATGCAAACCGCTAACTATATGCAAAAACTGCTAATTATGCAATTCCTCACTTAATTCTCCCTTATTTCTTATAAAATGCAATAATTTACCTATTCTAATGTTAGTTTGCTATGCAACTAAC
>JAJIYU010017773.1:0-11523 GCA_030144865.1 Tinospora cordifolia | reverse complement strand
AAAAATTTGAGAACTAAGTTGACTTTTAAGGTGTAATCCAATTTAATTAAGATGAGCAAATCATATGTGGCCATGCGTTCAATGAAAATGTTTTAAATGATATATATATATATATATATATATATCAACTCTTTGGATATATTCATGAAGACCCATTTAAGTTTATAATAAAATTATAAAATTTCAATATTTACGTACCCAACCTTAGCGCCCCACGTATTGAACAAAGCTAAACAGAATTGTAGATAATAAAGAATTTTAAATTTTAATTTAAAAATAAGAGATAAGGATTATGATAACTTGAAACAAGGATACCTAAACCACTTTGACCTATTCAAAAATGGGAACGTCACCATTGAGGTGGTCATCTAGACTAGTTTTTCAATTTGTCATCGTCTATTGTTTCTCGTCCCTTTCATTCTCAGACCAGCAAACCATCAATGCATATATCCATCTTGTGACCAAGCATTCAAAGTTTCATTACCACCAATCAAATATTATCATTTATGGCGGCCAACCATTCTTCTCCATGTTTTTTCAGACCTGCACCATAAAGTCACCATTTATACACATTATTTCTTCCATTCTTGTCATCCCTATAGAAATATGTCCAAGTGCTCATTTATACCCCATTAAACCTCCTACTTTAATTAATTTCACAGTCATTATCATTGTGGACTATTTTTTATGTTCAAAATAATAGTCCCATAAAATGAGATGTGATTCGATTTGTGGGCGATCGACGAGAAGATTCGAGAAAGTATAATTTTTAAATCTTTTTATTTAATCTCTCTCTCTCTCTCTCTCCCTCTCTCTCTCTATATATATATATATTAGATTTAGCTATTGAGGATAGAAAATTTAATTTAATATTGATTATTATGATATGACGTTAATCATATCTAAATATTTTTGCTATAGATTAGAAATTCATGTATGTATATATGTAATATTGATATATTCACTATGACATTGTGGCTGGAAAATAACCAGCCTTAGATGTTTATTTTAGGTTATCAAACTAGCTCTTGAATATGATCATAAATCATGTTAAAATATTATGATTTCATATAATAGGCTAGTATACATAAATTACATACATATGATCATAATAACATATAATTCTACTAATCTAAAAACAATAATAATAATAATAATAATAATAATAATAATAATAAATAGTGAACAGTGCATTCTTTTACATGGTTGGTTAAAGGCAATAAAATTATGACCTAAAAATATTGGAAAATAATTTAAATACTAAAAATAGAGATTTTAAATATTTTAGGTTGAGAATTCAACACCAAATATGGTATTGGGAGCACCCACTGTTATGCATTCCACATTACAAGGACAAAGAAACTAACAGTATGATATAAAAACAGTGTTGCTGGAAATGAGTGGTTATAGGCTATAAACTCTCAAATAAACTATATATATAAATATAAAAAGAACAAGTCGCATGTGGATTGGAGATGAGCGTACGGGTTTGGACTCAGCATCACTTCCACTAATATAATAATGAGGTGATGGGTATTTACTTTATTAGTAAGTATTTTTATTGTGTTTAACCACACAATGGTGAGCATAATATATATAGCAAACAGTTAGTAAATAATGAACAACACGCGTCATTTTATATGTATACGTAAAGCATGAATATATTTATATCAGTAGCTATTTTTATAATATATTAGATATAAGTTACTTATGTAAAATATTTTATACGTACTATTTATATGCTATTTATATAGGATATTATTCTTACACCCATACTACATGTATATTATGCATGTCGGTTTGAGACCTAAAGGAACACATATCTATCACGATTTGATTGAGATGGAAATGAATATCCTTGCTCTTTAGTATTATTCGAGTCTTAAATATTGAATGTGATAAGTGTTTATTTTAATTGAATATCTAAGAGCATATTAGTGTGTTCTGTAATATCCTAATAAATTCTGGAATTCTTAAGAATAAGAATATAAAAGATCATAAATGAGTTTATTGAAGTCTTGAGCATATTAAATATCCTAGGGATAGAATGGTAATTTGGCCGCCCAGAGGTAAAATAATTAATTCTTCATGAAGAATGAATTATAGAGCAACATTGTGTGAAACTGTGAATAATTTTAAGTATAACAACCCATTTTTACATGACATGTAGATATGACGTATGTGTGTATAAGTATGTATTATACACGTACATATATGTATAAATGATGGCACGTGGATTGAAAAAATAAATAAATAAATTTGGGTGATTTAATAATGATAATAATAATTGAAATAATAATATTATTATTGTTGTTGTTGCTATTGTTATTATTATTATTATTATTATTATTATTATTATAAAATTATAAATAAAGGTAAAAATGAGAATAAGTTCTATGAGGTATGTTGTTAGGGAATTACATGAAGGTAAAAATGAGAATAAGTTATATGAGATATATGGTTATGGAATTAAATAAAGGTAAAAATGAAAATAAGTTCTAGGAGGTATGTTGTTATGGAATTACTTATCTCAAACTAAGGTATAAAGGTAATTATTTTTTATATATAAAATCAGGCTGTGGTTCAATTTCAATCGTCGTTGTTTTTTTTCGACTCCAAAAACGAAACCGAAAGACAGAAAGGGGAACGGAGGAAGGAAAATCCGATTTCTCAACAAATTCAAGGCATAGGTAAGCAGTTTTTCCCAATTCTTATTACAAGAATACTAGATAAGTTGAACACTACGAACCTAGGGGTCTAATTTTTATTGTAGGGAGTGTTTGATAGTAGTACCCAAAAATAGGGTATTCCCCCACCGTGAATAAAACTCAACAAAACTTATACCAAAACATTCCCAAGCATGCATATATCTCACGTAACGACTCATATTTTTAAGAAATTGAGTCAATGGGCTCAACATGTATTTTGATGTATTAATTAATGAATTATAAATAAAAATACACGATTTTACGGGTATTGTATAATTTAATATGTGAATTAAATGGCTATATGAGACTTTCAGAAATGTAATTAATTAATATATGTATTAAAATAAATAATAATAAAATTATTTAGTGGATTTTATTGTGATGACCCCTCACTGGGCCCCCAGAACCCCCCTCAGGGTACTTTGGGCTAGGTGTTCACCCACAAGTATTGTTTCCCTTCCCCTTAGGATTTTATTTCGCATCTGTGGAGTTTTGAACCCATGACCTAGGGGATAAGTACATTGTTCTGAGGGGTTATCACAACTCAGATATATAGTTAGTTTCTGTTCGTTTGTCCTGTATACACCAAATAAATACCCTAAGTTAAATAACCTTTAAATGGGCTTTTGGGTTATGTTAAACCCAAATAAAACTTTAATTGAAACTCATAGGAATGTAGAGAATGAAAATTTGTACCCACCGACACCGAATTCATAAATTTTAGATATCAAATAGATTTTTGGTGAATGATTGACCATTTGGCTTATTAATGAAAATTAGGAAAAATTAGTAAAAATATATTTGGGAGGCCTATTTATTTTATTTTTTGCTATAAAAATATGGTATATGAGCAAAAAATTAATTTTAAAGGTTATTGAGAATATTCAAACTAATGTGCAGCCATACGTGAGGTTTAATGCACATATTGATTAAATATGAAAAAAAATGCGTTAGAAATCCTTCATAAAAATGAAATAAATTTGACTTGCGCATATAAATTGATTCTGTGATAGGATAATTGTGGTGGATTGGAACCTAAATTTTGGAGTAGATACTAAAAATTGAATGGACAATAATTTGGTGAGTAATACCTATTTTTGGTATTATGTGAATTGTGATATTATGTCAAAACCCTTGATTTTTTTTTTAAATAAGAACTAATTCAGATGAAAATATATATTATATATGAAATGATAGATTATGTATTACTGAATTTTACAGTAAATTTAGGAGAAACTGATTATTATAGCAGGAAGTGAAATATGTGTCCAACAAGTTAAGCTATTGGTAATCTGTGAGTATTTCTTTATCTTGGTTATTTATATGGCATTGTAGATATAAAATTGATTTGGATATAAGCATTATATTGATTTGACATCTGTTGCATATGGTTTGAAATTCATAAAATTGTATTTACAAGACAATGTATTTTGGATTTGCAAGAACAGATCTAAAATACGGTATCGTTTCGCTAGACTGAGCCATAGAGAATAATACTTCTTATGTGATAATACATGTAAGACTGAAACATGAGAAGTATCAGCTTCTCTCTATGTGATAATCCTCGAAATGATTGTAGAGTTGGTGATAATTAGAGGTACAATCTATTATTATTCAAGCCAGACAAAAAGTGGGACTGACTTTAGTTCTGAAAAATGTGGATGTGCATGTATTTTATAAATGATGCATTGAAAATAACATGATCATTATGCTGAATGCAAATATGTATGGTTGGAATATGCATGAGGAAGTTAAATTTTTTATGTAATTTAATTTTTTGCTTGATTATTTAAATACATTTAAATGTCATAGATAAAGATTATTCACCGGCATGTTGTCGTTCACTTATTATCTTCAACATTTCAGGAACAGATAGAAAAGGAAAGAAGTCAACACAAGAAGAATAGTTGACTCTTCAGTTACTATTATGTACGTACTTTAATTATATTGTGGACTGTATTTTTGTATAACTATAACTATCATTATATATGTAATATCATTTAGAGGGGTGTAAATTTGCTTATATTAGGTAAAAGTGTGAAAGGATGTGGATTTTAAGTTATGAATTGTAATTGATGATAGCGTGTGAAATATTATCTGTTGTGAACTAGTGGATTGAGAAAGTGTTTATCAGGTGATGAATTTTATTTGTGATAAGTCAAAGATTTAGGGAAAACTTTGTCGAAATTTTTGTGTGAATATAGAGTAGTTTTGAGTATAAGAGGCTGACATAGTATTATATACGTAGGATTGGCATATACGGTATTATGTGTCAGTTGTGACGTCACTTTTACAAAGTGGGCTGCAATATAAAGTACAAAAAGTTATTTGGATAAATCGGGGGTAAAACGATAATTTTGTCCTTAAAGGGCAAAACAGTCAATTTACCTAAGACCAAATGCATGTGACCATGTGAAGTCAATTATGAAGTCATTATAGAGTTAATTGAAGTCAATTATAAAAGAAACATCAAATAAATATAAAGTCAATGTGAAGTTAATTATAAAGTTATTATAGAGTCAATTGAAGTCAATTATAAAAAAATAACTGAATGACAACTAAAATATATATCGTTACTCCCTAATTGATATTTTTGGTGAGATGGGAACTCTAGAGATAGTATTTTCGGTCTAAATGACAACTAACAAATAATTGAATGTTTGAACTGCATAAATTATGGTAAGTGATTGCATGTTCGATATTTTGGTTTGAGTAATGCATGAGATGTGTCGTGTATGATCCACTAAGCTCTTAAACTCACTCAAAATTTTCATTTTCTAGAAACTAGTGAAGGTGCTTGTGTTGACGAGTATGAACAAAGTATTTTTAGTAGTAGACCTCACTAATAAGGTCATCTTAGGAATAATAATTACTTACTGTCTTTAGGTTAGGCATGTGGGCCAAAAGAGTTGTTAATTACTTTAATATTTGCTTTATTATTTGGAACACGACCATGAGGCTAAATTTTAGTTGTTATTACTTCTGTGAAATTGAACTAACATATCATCCCATGTTTTTAATTATTAATTGTTTTTTATTTATTAACTCATATAATTTAGTGGGATGTGACTTGGTGTGTCAAGGAGAATGCGAGAATTAAATAATAATGATCGGGTTCTCGATTGTGACATGTGAATGAATGAAAAGAAATTTACATTTATGTTTGAATTAATATAGAATTCCTAATAGTTCAAAAATTGGGGTGTTACAAAGTTAGTATCAAAGCTTAGGTTATAGGTTTAAGATTATAGTTTTGAAAGTTAAATTGTAGGTTGTAGGTTTGACGGAAGAATATCTTAACAAAGTATTGAGTAAATATGTTTAGGAGAAGACCTTCGGTATTGACTCGGGGTGCTGCTAAGGTGTACAATGGATCAAATGAATTTAAAAACTTTTATAACATAGGTTAGACATAGAAACATGTAAAACAAAACACTTGTGTGGTTATGATATGAGATCGAGATGATCTTATATCTTTACTTTATACGTGGTATGGGACACATAGTAATTTGAGTATATGAAAAAATCTTGGACTTGGAGATTGACAAGTCATGTTTAGTAAATGGTCGGTAACTTTAGAAGATATGATTTTTCTATGCTCAGCTAGTATGAGACAGTTGAGTATAGTGAGGCTTTAGTTACTAAAACCTTTGCACAATTGTATGGGTGTAGTGAGATTTCTAAGTAGAAATCTATGTCACTGTACAAGGGTGGTATAAGGCATCGAACTCAGAGGCATTGATGGAAGCTTAGAAGTTTCTCTATGCTAGTGTAAAACTATATTAGTATATATATATGATTATTTGCACACATGTTGTGTTCTTTTAAATTCTTGGGATATATATATATATCATGAATATTGCGATCACTAAACTCAAAACTTGTACCCAGAAACATCATAAGGTTTCAAAATAACATTGTCATGAATTTACAAGAATAAATTAATAGGTCACTGAACAAACAAGAACCTAAAGACATAAACTTAAAGTCATGATAACAAGATTGTTATAAATACTTTAATGTTGCCAATGACTTGGTTGTCTACATGGAATCACAAAGAAGTAAGAACAACAATCACAACCAAAAGGAATTTCGATGGAGTTACAACAACTATCCAAATTTTAACAGAAGGTATGATCTATAAAATCCTGGGAATAGAATGGGTGGATCGATGATGGAGATAGGGAAGAAAAACACGTGGAGATAGTGTTTAGTTGGGCGCAAGCAATTTTAACTTTTCATCGTGGGTCAAGGCCTGAGATTTGGGAAAGGCTTTCATCATATAATTTCTGGTCACTTCAAGAGATTATGAAGAAAGTCATGTAGATTCAAAGAGAACTGCCTAGAGAAGTCAATAACTAGACACTTTTAATAAGAATAATCGAAAAATATGTAATAAGAGTTAATCATTTTCTTTAGTAGAAAGCTTTCATATTTCATTATTGACATTTATGTAAAGACTTCAAATGTAATTATGGGATGTTATTTTTTATATCGACGTTGGAAATTGCTTACATGGATATCTCTAATTAATTTTGTGATAACTAAATCAATTATTAAATTTAAAAAACAGAAAATAAACCAAGAGATATAAATAATCATGTTGATTAAGAAAATAAATTGTCTGTGGATCACTTCTTTGACATATTTTAAAGGAAATTACAAAAATGCCGTTATTTTAAAAATATTATCATACATATTTTTATAAAGTTTTTCATTTTCAATTTTGTCAACTTTTTGGCTTTATTTACAATAATATCATCTATGAAATAAGACACGCCAAATTCGAGCTTTTATTTGTATGACCACTTTCCATATTATTTGAACTCAAAATCTCATTTATTGCACTTACCATCAATCTTTTCTTAGTTCATCTCGTTTTGTGATCGTGCCCTAGATTCATCTACAATATCTCAATTGTTTTCAATTCGATAGTGCCCTAAATCAATTTGCTCGATTTATCTCAGGCTTTCAATGATTTATCGGCTAGTAATAGCAATGTTTCTGGAGAATTACAGAGATTAGGTTGTGTTTAACCATCTGAAGATCTACAAAGCGATGACATCTCAAATTTGGATCTGGAGCTGTGGTTAGGTTTCTCTAAAGCGAGAATGTTGCAACCCACTTCGTAAAAGTGACGTCATGACTGACATGTAATACCATATATGTTATACCTACGTATATAATACCATGTTAGCCTCTTACACTCCGAACTACTCAATATCCATAAAAATTTTGACAAAGCCTTCCCTAAAATTTTGACTTTTCCCAAAGGAAAATCAACACTGATTAACAATTTGTCATTTCATAATTCCATAATAAATAATATTCAACATAGTATCATCAATCATAATTCATAGCTCATAGTCTACAATTTTTCACATTCCTACCTAATGTAAACAAATTCACATCCCTCTAGGTGATATTACATATACAGTGATAAGTATAATTACAAAGTATAAGATATAAAACAATTAAGCCTACACACATAGCGATGTACTGAAGAGTGGTCAACTCTTCTCGTGCTGGCCTCTTTCATTTCCTATTTGTTCTTGAAATGTTGAAGATAATAAGTGAGCAATAACATGTCCAGTGAATAATATTTATCTATGACATGTAAATGCATTTAAATAACCATACAAAAAATCAAAATAAATAAAACATTTAAAATCATTATGCACATTTAACCAACACATATATGCATTTAACATAGTGATAACACTATTTCGAATCATGCAACATTTAGTAAAACACATGCACATCCACATTTTTCAAAAGTAGAGTCAATCTCACTTCTTATCTGGCCTGGACAATAGTAGACTATACCTCTAATTATCACTTACTTCACAATCATTTCGAGGATTATCACATAGAAAAAGACTGATGCTTCTCATAGCTCAGTCTCACATAGATTATCACATAAGAAGTATCATTCCTCATGGCTCAGTCCATCAAAATGATATCGTATTTTAAATCTACGCTTGCAAATTTAAAATAAGTTGTTGTGTAAATACAATTTCATGAATTCCAAATCAAATGCGACAATTGTCAATGCAAATAATATGCTTACATTCAAATCATTTTTATATTTACAACGTCATATAAATAACTAAGATAAAGAACTACTCACAGAATACAAATAATTTGTCTCGTTATGCACATATCTCACTTTCTAGTATAATAATCAACCACTTCTAAATTTACTATAAAATTGAGTAATATATTCCATCATTTTATTTAATGCATCAATTATTATTTAATATAAATTAGAGGTGTTGACATAATATTGTTGTCCACATAATCAAAAATAATTATTACTCACCAAAATTACTGTCCAATCACTTTTCAGTGTCCACCTACATATCACACATGCATGTTGCCAACTAAACTTATTCACTTGCCACCCACCATACATACATACATACATATATATATATATTATTTTCCCCTCAAAATCACCCATCAACCTAATATATATATTATTTTTTTCCCCTCAAAATCACCCATCAGGCTAATCACACATCATATATATGTATATTAAGATAATCTCCCTTATTGCAATCTATTTCATTCCATACAACATAAATTCACCTATAATTATATATATTTTTTTTCTACTCATCATTTATACTATACCCTTTAATAAATATTAATTTTATGAATACCACATCATTATTATTTTTTATACAACAATTTTTCCCAATAAATAATTTAATTTAATTAATTTATATGTGTACCATGTATTTCTATTACAATTGTATAATTAATACGTTCATACACGAATGGACCGTATAATTATGTATATTTATATACATTTACTTTTATTAAACTTATTTACACGTCAAATTAAAATGTGGAATATTACAGAGAACCTCTCATTTGAAGCATTCGACAACATTTTTCTCGAGGATCTTCAACCTGCAGTTAAGATTTGTGTAGAAGGTGTTTGCTCTCTGCCGCTACTTATGAAACATTCGATTGCTGGAAAGCTACGAATCCTTGTGAAGAACAGAGCATAGAATCAAGAATAATGCAACATTTGTCTAGCCATTGTAATGACTTTGAAGGCGGTATATGAGGATTTTGGCAATTTTCATCTTGTGATGGAGTTGTGCTCTAGTGTCTGTTTTCTTGATCAGATGGCCAAGGAGCAATAGTATTCTACAAACTGGCCAGCTATTATAATCAAGGAGCTGATGTTGGTCATCAAGTATTGTCATGAGATGGTTGCAGTCCACTGGGACATTAAGCTTGAAAATATCCTTTTCACCACTTCTGGAAAGATGAAACTTGCTAACTTTAGGCTTGCAACAATTAAAATTTCATAATTAGAGAGGATTAAATGATTTTTTAAATTAAAAGAGACTCAACAAGAGTGCACACCTACTTATAATTCTTCTGCTTTTTTTTTTCTTTTTTTATTTGGAATTGGAGGCCTACTTATATGTATAATGTCAAGATTCAATGTAAATTAGCTTTTGATTACTTCCATTGCCCTACCCGCCATAGCTTGATAATGTATTGCATGTTATTTTGCAAAAATATAGTTTATCGGATTACAGTGTACTAGTGTATATTATTTTCAATTTTCAAACATAAACCATAAAGGAAAAAAGGTGCATATCATTCTAAATAGTTGTATTTGGTTAATGTTTTTTATGTCCAATTGATTAGTCAAATAGAACGACTCATATCATCTGCATTCCCATCTAAACGCAATTTGCATCTAGCAGTGGAGGAATTTCTATATTTAATTTTTACTTTCTCTACCCCTGACTAAATTCCATCCATGTGCTTCTGGTGGTCGTTTGCTTGATCAAATGGCTAAGGAGTGACAATATTCTGGGAATCGAGCAACTAATATAATCAAGGAGCTGATATTGGTCATTAAGTATTGTCATGAGATGGGTGTAGTCCACCGGGACATTCGGCTTGAAAATATCTTCTGACCACTTTTGGCAAGACGAAACTTGCTGACTTTGGGCTTAGGACAAGGGTTTCTCAAATGGTAGTACACTGATTCCTTGAAACCACTTTTGAGTTTTGTTTCAGAATAGAGGAATGGTTTAGTATAATATACATATAATATACAAGAAATATATACATAATATTTTTGTATTTTTGCACTTTAAGTTGTACATCCTTTTTTCTCTTAAATTGAAGTACTCCATCTATATTGAGTAGTCAGTCAGTTTATAAAATTGTGTTGTTATGTAGAAATGTGTATACAAAAAATATATCAGAAACATACAAAAAATATATAAAAGATATATGCTAAAAATATACAGAAATGATACACATAATAGTTTTTTGCAGAGATGTTGAATAGTGAGCAAGAAAACAAATGATTGTATACACGAAATATACACACAATATACTGATAATATAGAAGACATATACAAAAAATATATGTCTATATGTTTCTCATCAATCACAACAACTACATGTGGACATAGTATCTCATTCATTTAGAATATTTTGCAAATGCATGTTTTGTTCTTCATGTTGACTATATACTTTTCTTCATACTCATTGATAGTATATACTTCATTATTGCACCCTCGTAGCTGAAAATATAAAAAGAATTACCTATTATTTTGATTACAAGTGAAAGAAAACTCATGAAAGATTACTGTATGTAATAAATATACAGATAATATATAGAAAATATACTATAAATATATATAAAAAAATATATACGCAAACATATTATTTTGATAGCAAGTGAAAGAAAACTTATGACAGATCATTGTATATAAGAAATATACAAATAATATACAGAAGATATACCAGAAATATATAGGAAATATACACA
>JAJIYU010017772.1:0-11534 GCA_030144865.1 Tinospora cordifolia | reverse complement strand
TGAACCAACATGATTTATTTTATTTCTTTACTAAACATTATAATAAACATTTAAATCTTATTTCTGGTCATTTTTATATTTATTTAATATTTTTAAAAATTCATTTCCACTCTTTACGCGTTAAAAAATCTAAATATTAAAAATAACCAACGTGATTTATTTTATTTATTTAATATACATTATAACAAATATTTAAATCATGTTTTGGAACATTTTTTATTTATTTAATATATTTAAGAATTTATTTTCGATGTGTACGCGATATAAAAATTTGGTTTATTACAGAGATTGTCTAATGAGGACTCCAACTCACCAAGATCATCACCTAAAATGGAAAGTAGTACAAAAGTAACAGAGAATGATAACACAACAACAAAGAAGCATGCACCCACGAGGAGGGGTTTGGTTTTGGGACATGCTCTTAGAATAAAAGTTGAGTTCAATGAAAGAGGACAACCAATGTCAACTAATTCTGAGAAGCTATCATCTTACATTGGTGTAATTATGCCAGAACACATGCCTGTAGTAATTAAATATTGACATCATGTGGCTCCAGAAATGAAAGAACGACTTTAGAGGTTACTTAAAGTATGTGTATAATTTAATTATTTATTCATAAGAGATTTTAATAATTTATTTATAGAAATTCTTTAATTTATCCTTTTTTCATGTATATCAGACAAGATTTGTAGTTGACAAGTCAAAGAAAGATATGATATTGCAAAAGATGGGACATAGTTGGAGACAATACAAGTCTAAAGTTTCTACAACAATTAGAGAAACAATGAAAAAAAAAGATAGAAAATTTGTGGACAAATATCTTAAGCCTAGCAATATGATATCTCCTAAAGAGTGAAATACTTTTGTTGAAAAAAGATTATCCAAAGAGTTTTAGGTTTGTTAAGTGTTTCTTATATAATTTAAATTTGAATCATCACTTCTTTTTTCATTATTATCAATATATTCATTTTATTAGGCAAAAAGCAAAAAGTTTAGTGAAATGAGAACTAGTCAAAAGTTATTGCACACAATGAGTAGGAAGGGCTATGCTAGTTTGGAGCATGAATTGGTATTGGTTTTGACACGTACTTCATTTTATTTTTCCTCTTTGTATTTTTATATAAGCATATATGTTGTAAATGTTACTATTTTCTAGATTTTAAAAGGAGGCCAATGAAAATTCAAATTCAGTTACAATAGTAAATGTATGGACAAAGGGTCATTTGAGAAAGAATGGTGAGCCTTTAAATGAAGCAATTCAAGAAGCAATTGTAAATAAATCATTAAAGCAAATGATATGTAATTATATATATTGAAATTATATAACAATAGAAAGTTATCAAGTTAATTTACTTGTTTTTATATGAATGCAGGAAAAGATTAATGACATTCGTCAATCTACCACCAATTCAATCAAAAGACATAACTTAAAAGAAGATGTCATTACTAAAGTATTGAGACCTGAGTGTTGCGAGTGAGTTCAAGGTCTTAGATTTGGGGCAACACTTTCAAAGGTTGATGCTCAAATTCAAAATAATGGAAAAGTAAAGGTCGTAGAGAATATAATTCAAGATCAAGCAGAAAAAATAAATAATCTTGAAGAAAAATCAAAGAAGATAAATATACTCGAAGAAAGAGTTGAAGCATTGACTGTCATGCTCTTAATGCAATCTCAACAAGTGACAACTAAACTTAAAATTTTCTTTGCAATTTAATTTATTACTTAAATTTATATAGTGAAATATTTTATGATATGGTTCAACAACTTCAAAGCCCAAATAGAAGAGATGTGAATATGATACATTAGAAAGCTCAAACACCACAAGTAAACTATATTTTGAACCCTACTTTGATTATAAACTTTTATTCTTATAATGTTTATATTATCTTTAATTTGTTTATGTATTATGTAGTGTAGTAAACCCACTCAAGAAAAATTGCATCATGAGAATGCTAGATGTGAATTATTGAATTGGCATCCCAAAAATGAAAGAGACGAAGAAGTTGTAGCAGTATGAAAGATTTCTTCTACAGATCTTAAGACTAAAGTTCATGGCCTCCCACTAGGCTTTGATTGTTGGAGAGTTTGGGTTTTAAAGGTAGTGAATGAAGATGTTGATTTATATAAACCGACATTAGAATTTATTACTTAAGTGATATTGTTGGAAGTACAATTGTTTGACCAAAGAAGTACATAAGACTATTGTAAAGAATAATTACACTTTATGATGGATTGTATATATGTTTGGCACTATGAAATTTATTATTCTTAAATGGTACTAAATGAGGCATTTGAAATGATATGACAAATGTTTAATAAGGCTTATTTTATATTATGAATTTACAGATACAGGTAAATATATACAACATATATTGTAGTAAAATATTTTTACGATTAAAAAAAATTGACACATATGACAACGTTCAGTTTTCGTTGTAAGATACATGATATAAAAACTTGCAGACGATTGTTGTTGAAATATAGAGCTTTCACAACGGGCACAAGTATGTTGTTAAGTAATGGACATACAATAACAACCACTTGACCATTGTTGAAAGGTTAAAAGGTTCGGGTTTTCACAACGTTCACCTATTGTTATAACACATCTACAACAATAGGTATGATGACCATTGTCGAATATGTGTTAAAAGATTGAAGCATTTAACAGCATGCAAACATTGTTATAACCTTAGTTTTTAGAACGATACACAACGCATTACAACAACAGGCTTGTGACCTTTGTTAACGGTTAAGGTTTCCACAACGTGTGCTTGTTGTGAAAACATTTCTACAACAACAAGCATAGTGATCGTTGTCGAATATGTGTTTAAAGATTGAATCATTTAACAACGGGCGAACATGGTTGTAACCTCACTCTTAGACCGATACACAATGCTTTACAACAATAGACTGGTGACCATTATTAAAAATAATCGGCCGTTTAACAACACCCTGATCGACAACATCACCATGAATGTTGTCGTATGGGTATACCAACGAACATTACACGTTGTTGTAGGTGTCATTTCTTGTAGTGAATGCATGTGATTTGTAGGAATGATCTACTGGACTGTCGAGCTCACTCCCATTTTATTTTCAGGTACACATAGACGTAGAGTATTGTAACCTACATCAGAAAACTCTCACTGTTGATTGATAATCTCATGGGAAGGTTATCGAGGATAGGAGGACTTGGAAGTCGTATTTAGTGTATTTTTGCTGAACCGATTTACATGTATTTATTTTGGGTTTTGGATTTCAGTCGCTCATGTTATTAAATGATATTATATGTTTAACATTTACTATTTTAATAGAAGTTTTTGAAATGATTCCGCTGCCTAATTTATGATTTGTAATTTCTGATTTAAGTTTGTTTTATTTAAC
Organism: Tinospora cordifolia; assembly: GCA_030144865.1. Taxonomy (NCBI): domain Eukaryota; kingdom Viridiplantae; phylum Streptophyta; class Magnoliopsida; order Ranunculales; family Menispermaceae; genus Tinospora; species Tinospora cordifolia. The sequence continues at coordinate 8,149 of JAJIYU010017772.1, read as the reverse complement.
TGTGAAAATTTGGTGAATGTAATAAAAGTTAATTTGATTTTTATCTTCTACTGAATTATGTTTTCAGATATATTTCCTTGAAAATTGTCTATTAGGAAACTTGAATTTTAAGAAAAGGATTTTGACAAAAAGAAATTTAAGTAACAGTTCGATTCTCAACAGGCCACGACCCATAATACGTGTCAAGAGGTCCGATTGAAAGTTGGGGTGTTACAAAAAAAGTGAAAGCAAATAAAAGAAATGTGTTGAAGAAACTAGCATTGAATAACAATCAAAGGAAAATGGAGAAAAGGGAAAAAGGAATCACGAGCCTCAAGGTGTCAAGATTCTAACATAATGATAAGGTTTGGGGTTACACCAAAATCTTAGCAAACATGAGTAAATTGAGGGAACGTCTACAATCAAGTCGATTGGATTATTTGAATGTGAAGCGTCCAAAATACACATGGCTTGACCAAAGAAGTAGATAACACTTTATTTTCTAGTGTCTTAGCTAGTGATTGAGCAACTTATAATTTCATATGCTTCCTTTATTTGAGGCTAACAATTTAAAGTTTTACTTCTCAAACCATAGGCATCTTAAATTGTCAACATTAGAATGTAAGGATTTATTGGGTAACCAACCAACTAGATTTGATGAGATATAGATAAGAAAACAAGGTTCTTAAAATGAAGTATCAATGCATGAAGAGAAACTAATTAGGTAAATCAAATATTGAAGATGTAGTTAAATTTACTTAGAAAAGTTAAAGCCTAGAATTCTTTCTCTTTAAAATAAAACAACAAGGATTTATATTCTTCAATTCACTTTTGACTTGACTTAATCACTTAAATTAGGGAAGTTGACAACAAGGTAGAGAAGTTTCTAGGGAAGAGGGAGTTGTTTTGGTGCCAAAGGTCGGACGTTTTATTGTCAAATGTGGGTGATTATAATTCTAAAAACCTCCATCTTAAAGCATCATGGTAGTAGAAGAAGGACCAAATTAGAGGCATCATGGACTATAATAACATGCAGATTGAAGATAAAGGTCAAATTAGTAACACTTCATTTCTTATTTTTCATCTATTTTTCATTGCTTTTTTACCATCTAATGATGTAATAAAAATAGTAACATATAAAGTTGATAATTTTTTTCTAGTTATATTACTAAGACATACATACAAAATTTAATTCCAAGAAGATAGATTAAGCCCTTTCTTAGATGCATCCATTAAATGCCTTAGGATTTGATGATATGTCAACCCTTTTCTTTTTTCCAAACTTGTTACCATATTGTAGGTAAAAATTTCATAAATTTTCTTTTTTGAGGTGTTGAATCAAGGCCTGGCATGGGAGGATATGAACCAAACCTTATCACATTGACCCATGGGTGAATCATCCAAAATATATTGCATTTTTGACCGATTTACTTGAGCAACATCATTAATAAAATTATTACAAAAGCTATGATTAATAGGTTCTAACCTATAATGCATTCTATAATATCTAAGAACCAAAGTGTTTTCATACTAAACATGTTGATTATGGATAACATTTTGATTAGATTTGAGTGCATTCACTTTATGGGATTGGAGGAGTCAAGGTCAACGTAACACGTTGTTCTTAAATTAGATCTCAACAAGGCTTATGATTGAGTAGAATGGCCATTTCTCTTTAACTAGCAATATTTTCTTGCATGCTAATGGAAAGTCTATACTATCTATTTCTTCATATTGTATATTGATAAAAGATAGAATTAGTTGGCGATACAAAAGATTGAGCATGCATTTGATTAAGAATGCCAATAAATTAGCACATCCACTAGTCTATAATGGATCAATGTTAGTTGCATTGCATACTAACTATATTATATGTATTTTATATATATATATATTGCATAAGTTTAAATAGGAAATAGGACATAGTTATTTATATATAGGTACATGAACATTCATATGAGCATTGCATGCTTTTTACTTTTTTAAAGAATTTCAATATGGTTTTTATACTTGTGATTTAATGTTGGGGAAAGGATCTTAGTGGTTTATGCAGGCTCAGGTTGAGAAACCAACTAACTACCGCAGTAGAGAAAGAGATGACAGCGGTAACCAAAGCATGAACACAGTAAAAACTAGGCAAATCACTATTGTAGACTAGTATTGTGGTGTCCAAAACGTGGAACATTGCAGAACGTCATTATTGCAGTGCATTACCATGGTAACCCGAGAGAGAAATTTCATGTAGAATGACTACCGTGGATCATTACCACGATAGTGCAGCAATGATTAACAAAAAATTCGTGAATTTTTTGGGGAAATTGGCACAGCGATGTTACCGCGGTCACAGATCGCGATAGTGCGATTAACTTTGGTTTTTAGGTTATTTTTAAGTGTGATTTACAAGTTTTTAAGTGATGTATATAAATAAGAAGTAGTATTAGGGTTATGAATAATTCAGATATTTGGTTTTGACAACAATAGATTTGAGAGATAGCAAAGATAGAGAAGAAGGTAAAGAATGAGATCAAGATTCTAGTATGATCTTCTACTTGTTTAATTCTTTGTTATGTGGTCTCTATATGATGTTTGGCTAAGAGTTTTAATTTTTATGATGTAATTTTGATTGTAGAAACCCTTGATTCAGTATTTTGATTAATCTATTTTGAGGTTTTATTTTATACTTTATGTGTTTAATACTTTTATTTACTGTTCATAAATAGATTGATCTGAGATTGTTAAACTAACTCGGGAGAGAGGCGTAATGGTTGTATAATCAAAGTAAGAACCTAAAACTATCAATTAAACTAGAAGGTCGTTGATTTCATAGGAGTTTGCACAGTAATTAGGATTTTAATGCATTAGGTTACTAACTATATTCCTCGGGAGGGGGGATTAGGCAATTTGACTAATAGGTATTAAGGCGCCTCAAGAGAGGGTTTTAGTAAAAGTATCTTAACCTACAAAATTATGAATTAGATTAGTTAAAATAGGGATTAAGGGGAATTACGTGAGATTTTACCATCCTGGATACTTAATTAAGATAGTTCTCAAAAACCAATTACTTTTGATTTTAGTTTAATTTAAATTTTCAACATTCAAACTCAGTTTCTAGCCTTAACAAAATTGATATTAATATTAGAATGGGATTCAAGATTATTAGCCATATATTATTCCTTGAGGACATATGTGGTTTCTTACCATGTACACTTTCAGTGATCCCAACAAGTTTTTGGCACCATTGCCGGGGAGTGGTGTTCAATAATCTTAAAACCAATTGAAATTATTTAGATCTTAATTAAGGTGATTTTATTTTTATTTTATTTTTGTCTATTGTTTACTTTATTGGATACACTTGATCTTTTTACTCTTTTGTGGTGTTTCAAGTTTGTTGATGAGTAGAGACTCACTTGGGGTGAACAATCCAAACGTGGGAAAAACATTAAGGCAGATTCAACTTGACATTCGGGGTCAGTTATCTAACATGGTTGACAGTGGTAGATCCATTGTTGGAAATGAAGGTGAAACACCGCTATGAGATTTTTCAAGTTGGTGTTAAATAATAACTACTTAGGCATAGCCAGAACACCAATCAATGCCAACAACTTTGAGTTGAAGCCCTCTCTGATTATAATGGTCCAACAGTAGCAGTTTGGGGGTTTGGCAACTGAGGATCTGATGGCTTACTTAATTTCGTTCATGGAAATATGTGGCACAGTGAAGATGAATGGTGTGACTGAGGAGCAATAGAGGTTGAGACTTTTTGCCTTCTCTCTGAAGGATAACGTACGGATATGGCTGCAAATGCTCTTATCGGGTAGAATCACCACTTCGGAAGAGATGGGTCAAAAATTTTTGCAAAAGTATTTCACTCCGGCAAAAGTTCACCAATTGGGGGATAAAATCAATTCATTCAAGCAATCAAACTTTGAATCTCTTTATGAAACTTGGGAGAGGTTCAAATACTTATTAAGAAGATGCTTGCAGCCTAGTTATCTCCCCTAGTTATAAGTTTAGATGTTTTACAGTGATTTAACACCACCTACTAGAACCTTGGTTGATTCAACAGTTAGAGATTCTTTAATGGAAAAGTCTACTACCAAGGCCACACAACTCATATAAGATATGGCAGTCAATGCCGAAAGACATGGCATAGAGAGGGGATTAATAAAATGGGTTGGACTATATAAAATGGATGAGATCACAGCTCTATAGGCCTAGATAGCATCTATGGACCACCAAATGAATTCATGGGCTGAGAAGTTTGGTAGTAGACAATTTTTACCACCTCAAAAATCAATCTATTTTGGCCATAGCTGAAGCGCATAGCACATCCTTTATTGAAGAAGCATTTATAGAGTAGTTGAATGCATTGAACAATTTCAATACTTATCAAGGTCAACAAAAAGGGTATAATGTTCCTCAACACTGCCATTCGAGGACTCGACAACATAAAAACTTCTCTTATGCGAATAATAGAAATGTTCAACATGCCCCACCGGGTTATGTTCCGCAACAAAGCCTACATGAGAAGAAGCCATCATTGGAGAACAAATTGGACGAGATGATGTATATGCAAGCCTGGTTCTTCAAGGAATTGACTAATAAGATTGATAAGAATGACAATAGATCCTTGAGACTCAAGTAGGACAGTTAGCCCAAGCATTCTCCTGTCGGCAGCGAAACTCTTTTCCTAGTGACACTTGGGTGAACCCTAAAGAAAGCTACAAAGCCATATTTATAAGAAGTGGAAAGGAAATATAGGGTCCAACTTTACCTTATAGTTTCTCAATGCCAGCTGATGAGTCTAACCATTCCAAAGGGCTCATTCTTACTGAGCCAATTGATACAACTCCCACTAATGGGGAAAAGAAGAAAGACAAATTTTCTGGTATTACTATTCAAGGCTACAAAAAGCTTGAGCCTCCTCTGTCGCCCTTTCCGCAAAGATTTTATAAAAAGAAAATAGATGAACAATTTGCATGGTTCTTGGACATGTTTAAAAATATTCATATCAACATCCTCTTTGCTAAGGCATTGCAACAGATGCCGAGCTATGCTAAGTTTATCAAAGAAGTCATGGCTAAGAAAAGAAAACTAGAAGATCATGAGATTATGTGGCTGACAGAGGAGTGTAGTGCCATCATTCAGAAGAAGTTGCCACAAAAGTTGAAAGATCCGAAGAGTTTTACCATTCCTTGTAATATAGGCAAAGCAATAGTAGAGAAAGCTCTTTGTGATTTGAAGGCTAGTATAAATTTCATGCCACTTTCAACATAATGATGGTTGGGTCTATCAGAAGTCAAGCCTACTACTTTTACTCTTCAACTTGTAGGCCGCTTCATCACTTATCCAAAAGGGATCATTGATGATGTGCTAGTTAAGATAGATAAGTTTATCTTCTTAGTTGACTTTGTGGTACTAGACATGGAGGAAGATAATGAAGTTCTATTTATCTTGGTAGACCCTTCTTTGCCATTGGGCATGACATCATAAACATGCAAAAAGGAGAACTCACCTTATGAGTAAATGAAAACCAAGTAGTCTTCAATATCTATCAATCTTTGAGGTTGCAGAGTAAAGAACATGACTGCAAGAAAATTACTATGGTACAAGCTAGTACTCAAGCAGTGGGTGAAAAATGCAATCCTCATGATGTTAAAGCTATAGAAGTTGAACGTGATAAAGGGAAGTCATTACAAGCAGGCCAAATAAATAGTCATCCCACCAGAGAGCCAGTTGATGCCTTATGTCCATTCAAGATTCTTTTGAAGCAGTCATATCATCCATTATGGAAATTTAAGTAGAAACCAAACACCAAGCAAGGAGGCCCAAAGCAAAAGCTGGACACCTAGACTGAGCCAATGGTCTATGTAATACCCTAGAATTTTGAGAGCGTGCCACGTCGTGAGCAAATAAATAAATAAAAAATTATGTATAATAATAATAATAAAATAAAATAAGATATTAATGCGTATGATTTTAGGGTAACGAAATGAATAGATTATAAATTAAAATAGATGTAAAATTTATAATAGGATTTAAAAAAAAAATTTGCGTGGGGGTAATTAAATTTGAATATTGGTATGTTCGGTTAAATTTATTAAACTAAGGTAATATACACATGTATACGGATTTATATAATTAAATGAAATAGTTGTGCAGAAAAAATGAACTCTATAAAATAAATAAACAGATGTATATATATATACATATATATATCTTTATAACATAAGGTTTAATTAACTTAGGTGAAAAAAACACAATAATAATAATAATTGCAATAGAAATTAGAGGAGCAAGTTGGATTGGGGCGGTGCTGTTGGCTTATGAAGGAAGATGATGGCAGGAAAATTCTGGGCGTTGGTGGTTGTTTCTACTCAAACTGCTGCCGTGGAATGAAGAAGAAGATGAGGGGAAGTGATCTAGAAACAAACTGAAGAGGATGGTCGGTTGGAGTATTTCTACATGAACAAAGCAAAGAAGAAGAACCAGAGCAACGGTGCTCTGTTTTGTGTGACTGCTGCTACCAAGTTGAAAAAGGAGAACGAGGCAGTGAACTGATGGAGGAATTTCAGCAGAACGAAGGAGGGGAGCTGTAGTTGGTGGTGCCATTATCACTACTGCTGCTGCCGAATGAAGCAAAAACGTCACACAAGAATGAGGTGCAGAAAGCAGGGGCGAATAGCCGCTGCAAGCCGACCATGAAGAGGAAGAACCGGCAACGATGTGAGTGGTGTGCTCCATTTTTGGACAGCTGGTAAGAATAAGGAAGAAGAAATATGGCTGCTGCAAGGGGAAGAAGTGAAGATGCAGCTGCCATTATTGTCGTTGTCACTGCAGAAGGAGGAGACCGAGGTAGCTAGAAGAAGGACGAAGAACAGAGCAATTTGATTGCTCTGTTCTAGACCGAGATGAAGGGAAGAAGAAGCAGCCATGTTGGTGCACTTTCACCGCCAGCGGACAAGAGGAAGAGAAGAGGTGATTTGTGCGTGAAGACGGAGCAGCTGCAGTGTGAATCAGATCTGTGAGCTGAAATTACTAGTGCGCAACAAGGAAGAGTGAGGATTCGTGATTTGAACGCAGATCAAGTGTGTTCCCTGTGCAAAAGAAGAAGCAGCTATTCTACTGCGTTTTCTGCACGAAAGAAGAATGAAGAAGATGAAATGTGGGTGCATGAGTGGTTGCAGCTACATGAAACGAAAACAGAGGAAAGACAGGGAATGAATTGGAAAGGGGAGCAGCTGATGAGCTATGTGCTAGGTTCTTCCTTGTGTTGCTGATCGTAATTGAAGAAGAATGCAGATTGTAATACGGGTTTGCTAGTGCGTGGTGTTGCTATTACTGATCCGTGAAGAGCAAAAATGGAAGGGTTGCTGATTTTGAAATACAAAGAAGGTGAAGATGCAGGACGCAACTGGCTGTAAGGGTGAGCTCATTTTGTATTATTGTTGGCAGTGATTTGTGGAAATCCGTGGTTGTTGGTTTGTGTAACACCCTGTAACACGTGGCGATCGTGCCATGGGAGAAGGATGATAATAGTAATAATAAAAAATGTAGATCATGCTTAGAAATAAATAAATCGTTTAATCGCTCGTTCACACTCGTCCTCGCGCGAATGATGCGAAAATGAAACCTATTGTTTGATTGAAAAAAAAAATATTAATACTAATAATAGCATGATAAAACGATAATTTATAGATAGATATAAATAACGAAAATAATTAGTTGAGGATTATTATGAATTAGTGGAAAAAAAATATTTAAAAAAAGTAATAATAATAAATAAATAAAAATATATATTTTAGAAATAATATAATTTATGCTAAAGAAATAAAATAAAAATTTAAAATTTGATAATTTTAAAGAAATTTAAATTTAACGATCATTGGTTATGAAATGTTAAATTAACAAAAATAAGAATAATAATAATATCTGAATTAAATTTTAAGAGATTAATATGCATACTTATGCATGCATATCCTATAACAGGAATTCATAACTGAAAAATTATAACAGGATGGTTAAAATAAGAAAAATACAGATTTATAATATTATAACATAAGATAATTAAGCTAACTTGAGAAAAAAAAAAAAAAAAAAAAAAAAAAAAAAAAAAAAAAAAAAAAGGAAGGAAGGGGGGGGAGGGGGGGGGCCGGAAAAGGGGGAATAA
>JAJIYU010017771.1:0-11540 GCA_030144865.1 Tinospora cordifolia | reverse complement strand
TTTAGCAAGTTTCTATTTTCTTAAAAGTTTCCTTTCAATGTAAGGGCATGTTGCCCAATTTTGAAATAAGACTTCCGCTGAAAATTGATTTTTAATTTTGAGTTTATGAATTTCTTTTGATAAACAATGTAATGGTTATTCTTGAATTATGAAGCTATGTACTTTCTTCTTTTATTAATAAAGAAGTCGAATTTTTCTTTACCTTTAATTGCCTTGATTTTATTATATGTGAATTTGTACTTTTGAATTTACTCTAAGGCAAGTAGTATTGAAAAATAGAAAGTCAAGTGTGTGTCGCTTGTAATGTAATACCAGCCCGACCCGCTGTTTGGTTAAGTCCACCGTCAAATAATGGTGGTTGTCCAAAACTCAAGGAATGTGGGGGTTGGGGTGTTACATGACTAGTTGGATTATTTATCAAATTTAAAAAAATAGTAATAATATAATCGAAAAGTTTATTTTTGATATTTTTTGCTATACAGTTATTTTATATGGGCAAAAAAATTATCTTAAAGATTATTGAGCATTTTCGTGTTAATGCGCACCAACACATGGGGTTAAATACATATATAGGAATAAACATGAATAGTAAATAAGTTAGAAAATAATTTGTAAAATGATAATAAATGAGCTGAATTTGATTTGGTGCATATAAAATGGTTTTGTGACAAGATAATTTTGGCAAATCGGAGACTAAATTTTTCAATGGATGTTAGGAACTAGTTAGACATTAATTTTGGTTAGTAATCTTTACTTTTGGTATTATGTGTGACATTGGTATTATATCAAAATTTTAATTTTTGTTTAAATAGAATGATATATTGCATTTCATGCTAATTTAAATTTCACAAAATGATTTTGATGCATTATAACATGTTAATTACATATCTAAGTAGGTTATTGACATGAAGACATTTCTATTGGTCGTAGTCTCAGGGAACAAACTCACAAGATTAACCATTGTGATGATCTTAGTTGGTGCATTCCTAGCATGAGACGAATGAGATAGAAATAGGTAGATAAGTGGATAATTAGAAGCCGGTGAACTCCTCATTGGTTCACACGAGGAGAGACTCGCTCTGTTATTTTGAAGGAAGGAAATGGTGCATGTTTTTCAAAAGATAGTAAATTGTTAAATTGAATGCATGTTCACACATTATATGATACATGTATGCTATTTTTATTTCATTTGCAAGTGATTTGAAATTTGTTTTGTCTTTCATGTTTTCATACATATGAGGGCGCTATAATATTATAGGTTAGATCATTCACTGAGCTTGTTGTTTGCTTACTCTACTTTTCATTATTTTCTCCAAGTTTTGATAGGAAAGGAAAAGAAAAGATGTTGTAATAATCGTTACTAGTTTTCTTTTGAAGTTACTAGTATGTCCTTAATTGTAATAATTAGCTAGGCTACTATATTTGGAAATAAACTTGTTACGATCTAAATATAGCTTCAAAACAAATTATGGAAATTGTGCTGATAGATGGTTAATTTGATGAATGAATATCTATCTTTTCTTTTTATAATAATTGTGAATTATCAAGTAATTTGGACTTGGTGACATGTTAAATTTTTAGAGGAGACTCTATCTAATTTTTTTTTAACAAATTGGTGATTTGGTTAGAAAGGCTTATAGGGTTTCTAACATGACAATATTCTGACATGTTTGAGAATTATGTGCCAGTTGTGACATCACCTAAGAAGGGGTCGCGACAATAGTGGTATCAAAACCAGGCATAAAAGCCTTAGAAAGAGAAATAAACTTTATTATTATGTTTGTTTGTGTAGCTAAATTTAGATTATAAATTTGTTGGTGTTATTTAAGGCATTTCTTTCTCTTTTATGAATGAGCAAATCTAAAGAGAAGGAACCAAGAGAATTATGATCCCTAGGAAGAGCTGTTTAAAAAATTGGAGGAGATGACACTAGTACAACAGTAAAATACTACACAACTTACATAAATGATGGCAAATGTAATACCTCAAGAGTTAGAAACTCACCCAATAAAAAAAAAAAATTCTGCACAGCTGCCACGATAGCCTTTTGGGTATCGCAGTAGTGTGGCATGAAATGAAAAAAATGAAGTTCGCATCAATATCGCAGTATTAGCTGCCAGTATCGTGGTATTGCAATTAAAATACAGAATTTGGAACCCAGACATGGTATCGTGGTACTAAGACTCAATACTGTGGTACTACGATTAGAAAACTCAGAGCTTTGGTGCACAGACTTGTTATCACATTGCCCAAAAGAGATACCACGATATTGCGATTAGAAACAATCCCAAATATCGCGGTACTTTGATGTGATACTGTAGTATTGCAATTGAAAATAAAAAATGGAAGGTCTATAACGTTACGATGCCAAGTTATCTATATATGTGTATGTGCATAGGGAACCCTAATTACACAATCCATTGTGTAACTGTTCTCCCTTACTCGCACAACAAGCCCTAGCCAACTTCTACAACTCCCTTTCTCTCCCACATGTCTTAGGCCAAGTTCAACCTGTTTCAATCTCCCTCGTCTACCCTATGAGTATTGATAGAAGAATAACAGTGTTGTTGGTGAGGAATCAGAATGAGGAGTGATTACTGAGATCTTTAGACTGGTAACACACTAGAACTTATGTAGAAACCATGTTTCAATCCGTCTCACACATTGTCTAAAGATCCACACATTTTCTTGATCAAATAGAACCATAAGATCACTTATAGCATTCGCGTGATGCAAACGAAAGAAGCGAGGATTAATAGCAAGGTATAACATTGTTCGACCTCATATATTATGTGTTTTCAGATCTGAAGCACAACACAAAAAGGTTCTACACATGGGAGAAACAAAGAAAGCACAAAGGAAGTGCGATCTCTGGAATACTACATGACTACTATGGTGCTGAACACGGTAGCACACGGTAAATGTGAGAATAACCTTGCGTTACCATGGTAATGCTGGGATTACCGTAGTAACACAAAGAACACTTTGTTTTTAGACCTTTCCTGCACAATACCTTGATCACCACAATACTAATAAGTTAGTGGACATTATAGGATAATTATTTAGCACTCTTTTGCACACAACACACCCACTCGACTTGGACATCATTAGATCATGAGTCAGAACATTAAAAATGTAATAAATACTGAAAAATGGTATTAAATCACAAAAGGTTGAACACTACAGGACAATTTGAGTAACAAAGCAAAGGTTTACAAGGAAGTGAGTGAAATAATAGGTGGAAATGATTGTACACTTTCTTTAATATTATTTGTCTCAACTGTAAAGCATGACTATATGTTTACTTTTATAAGCTTAGAAACATGCTAGGAATGTAATGATATTTCATTATATGATTACCTACTTATGATACTTTGATAGCATGCTTGTGATTTCTATTAATAAGAAGTACTTCCAAGAATATGCCATCCATGCTTTTGATGGATAACATGATCTGTGTGACCTGATACATGATAATTTATCAACATGTTTAGTGTATACATGTACTGTGATGATGAGATAAATTGTGCATGCTAGTGGCCACTGAATAAAGATAATTAAGATTGTAACCACGTACCAAAGTGATGATACAAATATTGTGAAAGTAGTCTGGTATCATTGTGGGTATTTCCCCACCCTAGGCGAATGTTTATGCTCCTATGGCAGTAGTTGAGATGTAACAGAGGATCAAGTGAGACCTCACTTCTAAAGTTGTGTCATGATGAGGAATTGGCTTTTGGGCGTTACTTCTAAGAGTTTGGACACAGGGGAATGTCAAAGAGATTCCTTTCGATCTTAATGTCAACATAAACAATTGAGGTGTTTTGAAATGCCTAATGATTTATAAACATTAGCATGTTTTATGTCCTTGACTTTAATAATGGTTGAGATGTGTTGTACATGATCCACTAGGCTCTTGAGCTCACCCCACTAATCTATTTTTTAGGTAATCCCTAAAGACACCTGTGTTGATAAGTGAATGAGACAATTTTGTAGTTCACATATACCTTTCAGTAGTTGAGGTATATTAGTAGGAGTCCATTTACCACTTTGGTTTGTATGGCATGGGACCTACATTTGATTTATGTTTGGCTACCTTATTTATTGACTTCGGCCATGGGGCCAAGTATTGGGTTATTGATTTATTTGAATTGAGGCCATTGGGCTAGTATTTCGTTCTTTATGAGTTTAATCATATTACTACTAGTTGACATGTTATCCCCATGTTTAATTATGCATGATGTTATTCTCTCTGATACTTTATTGGGATGGTTGTGATTAAAAAGAAAAAAAAATATAAGTAATGTCCCAATTCCTGAATATTAAAAATGGGAGTAACCGCATGTTTAACTTGATTATGTCTTGAGTAGAGAGATGAAGACGCCCAGTCAGCGGCAGATGTGATAGGATTCGAGGGCCGGGGTGTTACAACTAAGATGAGAAAGAGTTACAGAAGTCCAATGCACTAGTAGTTTTTGAAGTTGGTGCCAGTATGTTAGGGTTAATAAGGTAGTACCTAGTATTGCTTCAAAAACTTTAGTGCCAACCAATAGAAGTGATGAGAAGGAAAAGAAAAGGTACAATAAGGTAATGAAAGCTTTTAAAATAAGAGAACCTCCAACCTTTATAGAGGGTTTGGTGTTAGAAGTTGCTGAAAATTGGTTGATGAGAATACAAACTATATTTGATGGCATGCAAGTTGGGGACCAAGACAAAGTTAGATTAGTTACCTTTAAACTAATCGATGAGGTAGAAAGATGATGGAAGTCCATAAGTAGAAGGCATTTAGGTGCAACTTCTTGGAAAAAAATTAAGGAGATGTTTATTGAGTGCTTTTTCCCACTAGCAGAGAAAGACAAACAGAGGAATTAGTTCTTTCATCTAAAGTAGGGAATATGACAGTCCAAGCATATGAACATGAATTTACTAGATTGTCTTTCTTTATAATAGTGTTAGTGGCCACTGATAATTTGTGAATGGAAAAGCTTCGTGATGGTTTCGGAGATGTCATATGTAAAGGATTAGTAATAGCTGGACTAAAACATACACTAATCTTCTTAATCAAGCATTGGACTTTGATAAGGTGGAAACTACAAATCAAGAAGCTGCTTCTCGTACTTCCCTATCATTATCTGAGCAATACGCAACATTCCATGGAAAAAACAAATCAAAGTGGAACAAGAACTAATTTGAGGGGCATAAAAGATTTGTACGAGATAAATATCTAGTAGGGTTGGGACAGTACCACGCTAATGGTGCCAATTCAAATATCAGGTATAGGTTCTAGGGGACAACAATTTTTGGGGAGATCTCAGAGTCAAAGTTCCTCAGTTAAACCACCAATACCATTGGGACGAGGAATTGGCAGAGGACAGGGTGGGATGTTAGCACCTAGGGTATAGTCACAAACGCGGTCTTTTACACCTCAATTATCAAATCCTTTCTTTCATTGTGGATGGAAGGGTCACGAAAGAAATGAATGTCCATTTCAAACACCACAAAGGGGGTTGGCGCCTCCATCTCAAATGACTTCAGCACCTCCAAGAAAGCAAGCTAAGGCAGTAACGGAACTGATCCAAAGGCCAACAATAGTTTGATTGTAGGTATGGTTAGCATTTGTGATATTATGATGTATGTTTTGATTGATGCTAGATCCACATTATCATTTATTTCTAATAGCATGGTAGATAGATTGAAACTCACTCCTGTCAGAACTAGTGCACCATTGTATTGAGTACGATTGCTGGGGAAAAGATTTATCCTAATATGATATGTGAGAAATGTGTAGTTAAATATGAAGGACATGAAATGTTTTTTGATTTGATGGTGCTAGAATTTTTGGAGTTTGAAATCATACTAGGTATGGAAAAGCTTGCAACTTATCATGCTTATCTTGATTGTTTTGCCAACAGAGTATTTTTTTCATATTCCAAAACAACCTTCTTTTGCTTATAAAGGCATGTATAATTTGAAAACACCAACTCAAGGTCGATTAATTACTGACAAGGAAGCACAATACCTAGCTGACATAAAGAAAGTAGTTGAAAAGGAGTAGGGTATTCAATTATAAACAATTCTTGTGGTGAATGAATTTCTAGATGTATTTTCCAATGATTTACTTGGAATACCTCCAAAAAGGGAGAGTGATTTTATTATTGAGTTGATGCCTGGAACTAAACCCATCTCTACACCACCCTATGGTATGGCACCGAAGGAGTTACAAGAACATAAGGTGCAACTTGAAGAATTTTTGAGTAAATGGTTTATTACCCTAAGTATGTCACCCAGGGAGCACTTGTGTTGTTTGTAAAGAAAAAAGACAGGAGGCTAAGGTTATGTATAGACTATCGTTAGCTAAACAAAGTGACTATAAAAAGTAAATATCCGCTTCCTCGAATTGATGACTTGTTTGATCAGCTCATTGTAGCCAAATATTTCTCAAAGATTGATTTGAGATCGATGTATCATCAGTTAAGGACTAGAGAAGAGGATACTCCTAAGACAACTTTTAGAACAAAGTATAAACATTATAAGTTTTTGGTTATGCCATTTAGGTTAAGCGATGCACTTGCTATGTTTATGGATTTAATCAAAAGGGTGTTTAAACCATATCTTGATCACTTTATCATAATATTTATTGATGATATTCTTATTTATTCCAAAACTTGGGTGGAACATGAGCAACATCTCATGACTACTTTAGAAACCCTGAGAGAGCACAGGTTGTATGCAAAGTTTAGTAAATGTGAGTTTTGGATAGTTGAAGTGAAGTGTTTGAGTCATGTGGTAAGTGTAGAAGGTATCACTATAGATTTTTCAAAGGTTGAGGCTATTACAAACTGGCCAAGACCAACCATAGTGACTGAAATTCGAAGTTTTATGGGTTTAGCTAGATATTACAAGAAGTTTGTGGATGGTTTTTTTAAATTAGCTGCTCCATTGACTAGTCTAACTCAGAAGACTATGTACTTGTGTAGACTAATGAATGTAAAGAAGCTTTAATTGCATTAAAGAGAAAACTGGCTATGACACTAGTACTACTACTACCAAAGCCTGGCAAGGAGCTAGTTATTTACACTGATGCATCACATTTAGGTTTAGGGAGTGTTTTGATGCAAGAGGGTAGAGTAATAGCTTATGCATCTAAACAATTAAAGGTGCGTGAGAAAAAAATTACCTAGTACATGATCGAAAATTAGTTGCAATGGTGTTTACTTTGAAAATATGGATACATTATCTCTATGACAAAAAGATCACATTCTAGTCTAATTATAAAAGTTTGAAGTACTTGTTTGATCAAAAAGAGTTGAATATGAGGCAAAGTAGATGGTTAGAATTCCTTAAAGATTATAATTTTGCTCTTGAGTATCACCTTGGAAAAGTGTTGTTGATGCATTGAGGAAAATGATTGAAGTTGGAGTTGTGGCTTATCAAATGGCTCGTGAATGGCAAATGCTAGAACGGGTTACGATCATGACTACATTTTTTATTGAAGTTTCATTGGGCATATGCGCTCAAATGTAAATGCAGCTGATAGATGCTCAAAATCAAAGAATTAAGGATTTGTAGCAACATGATCCAGATTTGGGGATGTGTGATTCTTGGGCTGTTATTTCTAATTGAAATGATTAGCAGTGAAATTCTAATGGTTCTTACAATTCTAAAGGAGGATATTGGTGCGAGTTCACTAAGAGCTTAAAGCTAGGTAACTCTAAGATGCACATAGATCATAGTACTCTATCCATCTAGGAGCGACCCAGATATCTCATGATATGGAAAGAAAAGTGTGATGGCATGGAATGAAAAAGCATATAGTTGAACGATGCACATAGATCATAGTACACTATCATCTAAGAGCGACCAAGATATTTCATGATATGAAAAGAAAAGTGTGATGGCATGGAATGAAAAAACATATAGTTGAATATATATATATATATATATATATATATATATATAGAAATGTGGAGTGTGTCCCTAGTTGTATTCATAAATCTGAGGAATATGATCTAGAAAAACATGAAAGGATTCTCTACGTAGGATCAGAGTAGTGCAGTGGAAACGTGATGAGTTTTGAAAAACACGGTCTGAGTGATAACATGAGTTTACCTGACACAAATTTCGAGGACAAAATTTTATATAAGGGGGATAGATTGTAACACCCCGGAACTTTGCGATAGCGCCACGTCGTGAGTAAACATAAAATGAATAAATTAATAAAGTGAAAAAAAAATCTTGATATTGGTTAACTTCATTAAACAAAGGTAATATATACATATATATGGATTTACATAATCAAAGTTAATTGATGCGAAGAAAAATAAGCAAATAAATAAAATGAAATATATATGTATATATAATAATAATAATAATAATAATAATACCTAAAGTAAAATATAGGTATATACATATCTAACATAGTTCGTATATGACAAAAAAAAAAAAAAAAAAAAAAAGGAAAAAAAAATTTATTAATGGGCGGTGTCTGGTTAGCTTACAAAGGAAGAATTGACGAGGAGTTGAACTGAGGAAGCACCAGCAGCTTCTCGGTGGTGTTATCAACGTGAAGAAGACGATGCAGAGATGCTGCTGCAATGGGAGTTGAAGAGATGCTGCTGCAATGGGAGTTGAAGAAGAGGCTTGGGTTGGTGGCCAAACCAGTGAGCAGAACAGAAGAAGAAAACCGAGGAAGGAAGAATAGGGGTGGGCTGCCGTTTCTGCTATAGTCGATGCCTCGTTTTGGAGATGAAAGAACCATTTGCTGCAGTCGGATGAACCAGGGAAAGAGAAGTATAGCAGGTGGTGCGATAAGAAGAAGAAGACCAAGGCTGCTGCTATGGCTGCCGAACGAGGAAGAAGAACCAGAGCAATGCTTTGTTTTGTGATGACTGCTGCTGCTGTCTCTGTTGCCGGACGAAGGAAGAGGAAGAAGACCAGCCTCTGCTGATCTTGCCATCTGCTGCTGCTTGATTAATCTGAAGAAACGAATGAAAGAAGAAGCTCTCGTGCAGGTGTGTGCATGAACAGAGGAAGGGAAGAAAGCAGCGCATGAGCTGCTGCTGCTACTACCACCGAATGAACAGGAGAATGAAGAGGGAGGAGATGCAACTGCTGGTGGTGCTTTTGCTGCCGGATGAAGGGGAACGCCAGGCAGAGATGATGAACAGAAAACAGGAGAGTTGCTTGCATGGTGGCCAAATGGACAAGAACGAAGAGGAAGCTGTTGGTTGTTGTTGGTCTGGTGCGTTGAGCCGATGAAGAACAGAGCAAGAAGAAGTCTCTGCTCTGTTTCGGGCGAGATGCAAGAATGGAAAGGGGGTTTTGTGTTTGATGATTACTGGTTTGGTGATTGGAGTTTGTGAGGTGCAAATTAAAACAGAGGAAGAAGTAAGATTGAAAGAAGAGAAAGAAGATGGAAATCTGTTGTGCATTGCTGTTGCGTTAGACGAAGAAGAAGGTGACTTGTGGTGGTTTGCAACAGCTGCTGGTGCGATCCGTGGATTTTGGGGATGGATTTTCTGGTTCGCGCCTTGATGAACATGATGGCCGAAATGTAACAAATTTTCTGGTTTGATTTTTTTAGCTCGTGTGTGTGTGTTAAAAATAGAAAGGACGATGCCTGAATTTTTTGTTTAAAATTCTGGGTTGCAATTGTTGATGTGTGGATTCAATTTTATGATTTTTGGTTGGGAAAATGGAGAACGAAGAGGGAAATCCGAATCTGAAAGTGGTAGCGTGGCTGTGATTTTTGAATTGGACAACAATTGAACTGCTCGGTTTGAACGAAGGAAGATGCAAAAAAAAAAAAAAAAAAAAATTCTAGCTGATGTATGTGTGTGGCTGGAACGTGGGTGTTGAGTTTGGTGTGTTGCTGTAGACCGAGATGGAAGAAGATGACGAACGTGATATGTGCAGTGTCTAATTTGGGTTGGTTGGTGCATTTTGAGGATGAAGCTGAACGTGAATTGGTTTGCTTGATGGCGAATTGAGTTGCGGAATGTGATCGCGTTCGGGCGAGGATTCGTGTTGGTGTAGTTAGCGCGAAGGAGATGACACGAGGTACAAATTTTGAACTTTTAATCTTGGATAATATAAAAAAAATTAATTTTAGTCAATCGAAAATATAAATGGAAAATAATAAAAATATTTTATTCAACTAGAATTCAAATAAAACAATTATGGAAATTAGTTTAGGATATTTCTCTATTAATTTGAATTAAATAGATCCAATCTTAGATTAAATATAAATTAGTGAACATGAGGATAACTTGATGAAAAAATTAAACAAATAAACCAGTTCAATTTGAATTGGGGAAATGGTTCTCCAACATATCAATAATTTTATTTAATATTAAAAGTTTAAAATTCAATAATTCAAAGTAGTTGAAAAACATGAAAAATAAACTTCTTGCATTAGAAATCTTTTATGAGAAAATATTAGAATCTTGGACTTCGACGCTAAACTTGGAACGTCTAAAAGTCTTATTTTGTTCGTAATTAAATCAATCATAATATTAATAAATTATTTATATTGCAAGGATTAAGTTATTAGAACTCTTATTATATGATAAAAGCTTGCAAGCAAATTATTAAAGTCGCAATTTTAAATTAAGAAAATTTAAAAGGCTTAGAAACAATTTTAATTAGAATACATTAAATTTTAGAATTTTAGAATAACCCTAAATTAGTTGGAAGTAATGTTGAACTCCATAATTATCTTAGAAATTATTTAAGCTTAAGAATTATATTAAGTGTTAAATCTCAGATTCATATACTTTAGCGTATCGAGGATATCAGAAGAAAGCAAGGGAGCCCTGAAGATCGGCGAAATTAGGAGGGCGTGACTTCCTTGCTCATTTGTATTATATGGATTTAAGATTCAAAGCATTTGTGTGAATTCTAGGTTATTAGAATGTTATCAGGAAATTGATTGAAATTGTTGGTCTACGTGGATGATGTGTGATCCACGATGATTTATTTCGACTTATGCATAATCATCTCATGCCATGATTGAATATAATGGATTGCAGTGAGATTTACTTAATTATAACATGTATGAATAGAAAGATATGCATTTAAATGCCATTGGTAATTCATGCGCATTATCATGTTGACTTACAAGCTTAGTTTGAATTATATTCTTTAGTGTATATATGATGTCTGATATGTTTGAGATTGTTTGTAAAACTAAAATAAGACGATAATTTTGTGACGACCCACGTTTTGGTGTGCAAAATTTTCGAATACGATATATGCATTTTCTAGAATTTTTAATGAAAATACAACGATTTACATCAATTTTTCTCAAATTTATATTATGTATTGGAGAAGTGAGAAAAATGGGAAAATATGTGAAATTAGGAGGAAAATAAAATTTCTTGAGAGAAATAATTTTTGGGATTAATTGTGGAATTTTTATGAAATTTTTAGTGCAAATAATGGAATTTTTGGGAAGAAAATGTAATTTTTGGGGAATTATTTAATTTTTGAGAAAATAATTACACAAATGATGAAAATTAGTGCATAATTGAAATTTTGAT
>JAJIYU010017770.1:0-11521 GCA_030144865.1 Tinospora cordifolia | reverse complement strand
AAAAATTTTTATATCTCATCCTATCTCATCCTATCATATCCCATCAGAATAATCTTATTCTATCATGTGCACCAAACGAGCCTTAAAGTGTTAAACACTTAACTTTTTTTTTTAAATTAAGTTATCAAGTTTATTGTTTTCAATACTCATTTATGTGCTAAAAACACCTTAATAACATAAAAAATTAAATTCTAAATTAATCAAAATAAATACAAACTATTTTAATATTACTAACTCAATATACTAATTTTTTAATTCATAAAAAAGACATGTTTTCTGAATTTTACATGATTAATGACTAATAATAATGAATTAGTAACTCAATAACGAATTAAATTGTTTAAAATTACACGAAAGTGACTTATTTAAATAGGGTTTCAACAATTTAAATTAAGAATTCTTTCGAAAGATAAAAACTATTTTTTTCACTAAAATTAAAATTAAAAAAGAAAAGTAAATATCATCAACCACCTCAAACTCTTTTTGCTTCAAGTGCATTTTCGAAACGTTAACATCTAAGTTCATTTTTGTAAACTTATAGAAAATATACCTATAGTACTGTAACTCCACCCATCACTTCAATATGCAAAACTGCACAAACTACAGCACTGAATCCAACCATGATGAAGAACTGATATTTCAACAAGCAAAAGCCCTTCCATGTACCACTCTGTACATGCAGCAATCTTGCCATGTACATAGCAGCGTATCATATCCATATTATCAAATTTTGTTTTCTTTTCTGTACAATATTAACAACTAACATGCCCCCCTTCTTACGAGAAAATTGCGTTACAAACTCTAAAGATCAGTGGTCAGAAGATGGAACTGGAGAAGAAAGATGATAACCAGGTAGCATCTCGAGGGGTACCCGTAAACCAACCACCTGACCAATGACTGAGAGCCATGAAACCAAATAATGCTGGATCGGCGCCTTATCTTTAGACGCTGAAGAACTGGTAAACAGAAGCCTCATCCACTCGCTGGTGCCACAGGGATGCAGTGTATACCATGGTCTGTTTAGGTATGGATGCTCCTGCAGTAGATTAGGAAATAACATTTTGATTCAGTTGATCAAGAGATATTTTAGCATCTAAATTACAGCATTTCATTGAAGTAATAGAAATTTGGAATATGTGTCCAATGCAGCGATTGGAATAGGTCAACAAATATCAAAATGTGCCCATAATTCACACTCACGCAAATTGGATTAGGTAAAATTTAATGGAAGAGTGTTTCCAGTACTTTCTAAACATGCCCACCAAGTTTTTCATACGGCTCTCCATTTTCTCAACTTCCTCGTATTTGTTTTTCTTTATAAAAGACAGATTTATAATACATAAACTAAGTAAGGAATCCAAGAAGAACTTCTTTCTGAAAGGAAACTTGGCTGATCATGAAATGAACAAACGATCAATAACTGAGAATGATTGAATGGTTAAGCTAGCTCAATGAAGAAGAAGAAAGAAAACTGAGATTAGCTATAAAGTAGATTTATGTTTATTCTCTGATATTATAATACTGTGGCTGATAACAACAAATAGAGAAAATATGTGAAGTAATGGATGAATGTGGCTGTACAAGGGGGGACAGATCCCACAACAGTTAACCCCTATAGTTGCTGTGACCTGACTGTAATTAGTGTTAACATTCCCTGCAAGCACACGAGGTAGGGAACCACGGTTGCTTGTTCCGAAGGCTGAGAAAAGAAGCAGTAGGGAGTGCCTTTGCCAGGAATACTGCCACCTGATCGGAAGAGATGACATGCTGAACCAATAGTAAACCATTCACAACACGATCACCAACAAAGTGATAATCAATTTCAATGTGCTTGGTCCAAGCATGCATCATGGGGTTAGAAGCAAGATAAAAGGTACTGATGTTGTCACAAAACAGAACCAGAGTGGAAGAAGATGCAATAACAAGTTCATAAAGTAAAGGTTATAGCCAAGTAATCTCTGCAGCAGCATGCACGAGGGCACGGTATTCTGATTTCGGTGCTTAACTGAGAGACAAAATGTTGGTCGATGACCACAACATTAGATTGCTACCCAGAAAGGAACAATAACCACTCATGCTTTGCCTATCGTCTGGGCAACTTCTCCAAATCAACATCAACATAACAAGTAAGGGGAAAGATCTGCAACCATGTAAGCATAAGCCCATAACCCAAAGTAGACTTAAGTAACGAAGAATTCTTTTGACTGCTTGTAAATGTTTTGTTGTAGGAGAGTGCATAAATTGACATAAGCTAATGTCCATTAGTGTGATAGTGAAATATTGAAGAGCCCCTACAATACTATGAAGCATACCCGGCTCGCTAAGAAGATCACCATCATAACAAGACAGGAGGGAACAGACAGCTATTGGGGAAGCAATGGATTTACAATTGTTCATACTGGCACACACAAGGATCTCGGTGATACAACGAGATTATGTTAGATGAAGGCCATGATCAGAATGGAGCACCGAAATCCCAGGAAAATAAGAGAGGGGCCCCAAGTCTTTAAGAGCAAAATGATTATTTAGAGCAGCTACTAAGGAATCAATAGAGGACGAGTCGGATCCAGCACAATGATGTCGTCCACATATACTAGTATGAGCATCAAATTCACCAATGGATGTAACCAAAGGATATATTCAGCACCTAACCCCTGATCAAAGTAAATCAACTGATCTTGATCAGAAACAAATTCACCAATGGTTGCAAGGAGACTGATAATGGTTTTGATCTTCAATAGATATTCATTGGCACTCAGACCATCTTCACGAACAGATTGCAAAGCCATCCGTAATTCCACCACACACAACTAAGACAATGCCTCATAAGTGTGTTCCAAAGTAGACCAAATCTCTAAGGTTGTGTTGAAGGCAATGATCTGCGAAAGCATTGAACTGGAAAGAGAGCCATTGATCTAGCTCATTACTAATCAGTTGTAGTGTTCCCAAGTTGTACACAAAGGATTGATAACAGTGTGTTGATCATCCAAGTATTGAGGCTGCGCAGGTTTTGCATCATCAAGGTAGTCTTCTAACCAGTGAGCAATCACTACGTTCGGAAACTGGTTCTTGCATAACAGATAATTAGTCTGATAAAGCTCAATCATAAAAGGTTGACTCAGTGAGGGCAGCTTTAGGTTTGGATAATCGAAAATGGTGGTTATAGATGAGGATGAGATTGCTGGAGATTGATTTTTAGACATGTTTGGCCTGAAGTGAGCTACAATTAATGCTCTGATACCAAGAAAGGAAACTTAGCTGACCGTGAAATGAACAAGTGATCAAAAACTGAGAATGGAGTATGAGCTTATCTGGTTAAGCTAACTCAAGGAAGAAGAAGAAAGAAAACTGAGATAAGCTAAAAAATGGATTTATATTTTTTCTATGGTATTACACCACTGTGGCTGATACAAAAAAATAACATAAAAATAAAAATAAAAACAAAAAATAGAGAAAATTTGTAAAGTAGTAGGTGTATGTGGTTGAACAAGAGTGGACAGATCCCATAACACTTAACTAACCTCAGCAGTGGTTGTAACATGACCATGATTGGTGTTAACACTTTCCATTGATGTACGCATCAAAGAGAAGCATATAATGAGTGGTTATAGTGAAGGGCAAAGAGAAAAACACAATCTAATGCAAAAAACTGAAGGAAAAGAAGTACCTCCTGAGTCATGAATGTCCATTTTGATTCTCTGAGAGTCTTTGAGGCATTAGCAGGTAAGTCTTTCTCTACATCATCCATTGCTAGAGGCTGTCCATCTACACATAGGAGCATTTTGCCAGACATTTAAGAAAGAAGCATCCTCAAACTAGAAAAGAGCTAGTGACAACACTAGATAATGGATGATTAAAAGAAATAGAATTATCAACTACCATGGAATGAATAGAAAGGGCAAACCAATTGAAATATTAAGGGCAGAAAAAAATGTTAAACACTGCACATAAAACAATATAAACAACTGAACCTTGCTTCAGCAAAATTACATGTGTGACTATCAGTATAGAATCACAGATATAATTCATGCTAACCCTTCAAGACCCCTAATCATATGGCGCACATGAGATCAGCTAAAAATAAATTTCATGTTTCAAATAATTATTAGAAGATACCAACTTACCACTGTGATAGCCCCGGAAATAGAGTATTGGTACCCTGTATGATGTGTTGTATATGATGTGGAGGTCATAGTGATGAAATTCTTGAACATAAGCTTGATCCTTGTAAAATTGAAACATAACTCAGTCATTAATCCAAGCGAAAAATGGGTGATGAAAAAGCTCAAAGGTATAACTTGACAAATCTTCACATTGTGATACTTCTTCACTATGTCAACTCATCCTAATGCTTACATAAAATCCAAATGTTGGCTAGATCCAATGATGCGGATCTGAACTCTTAAAGTCAGAAGATTAATTTCCTTCCTTTGCATTTAATGAGAGTTTTTCCTATCCTAAATAAAAGTAGGAGTGGAACCAGGGGTAATTAGTTTGCGCGGTCTTCATCTGAGCCCCTAATGTTTGTTGACGCTGTGTTTTGCCTTCGTAACCCTAGTGAAGGACCGGCTTCCTCTGTCCCTAGAGGACTCTACTCTGGTGTTAGCACTCAAAAATAAAATAAAAAAGTTTAGACAAAAAAAAAGATTTGAACATACCAAAGTAGCATCATCAATGGGCTCTTCTTCAAAAGAATTACTTTGATCATTATTATTTCTTTCCTGAAAAACGCAGTTGCAACAGCAAAAAAAACATCAAGCAAGAGTGATATCACACCAAGCTTAATTTTTCATGAAAATCATCTATGACCAACCTCATTAGGTGTGGAACAACAAAAATTTTCCAGAGACAAGTACCCTTTTACCTAAAATTGAAGAATAAAAAAAGTGGTAATAAATCAAATTATATTACTGTGTTTACAATGAACAAACAAGTGATTCTTCATTAAAAGGAATTAATACATCATGAGTAGTGACCCAAAAAGGTTTTTGACAAGAAACCCATTTCCAAGGAGGGGATTTAGGGTTGAATTGTTCCCATTTTTCAGAAAGGGCCGTTGCAGCAGTGCAGAATTCAGCAGGCAAGAGTGTTCCATCCCAAGAAGAAGAGGAACCCATGATCAAGAAATATTAATTTAAGCTGCAAAAAAAATATAAAAGATTCAACAAAGTCAACAAAATAGACCATGAAAATCTATAAGAATGAACTCAATTACGACTTTCTAATCACATAATCAAACTAGGAAAAGAGAGTAAAAGTGGTAGAAAGCAGAGGAAAATTCGCTCTTCTTGTTGGGATTTTATTCAAACACCTTCCATCCTTTCTCGCATTCAAATAAGCCCCACCGAAGCCGTCCGACAAGCTTTAAAATCAATTGAAGCTTCGTCGTTGCCGGGTTATTCCGATGCTCTTCACTCTTCTAAAAGCCGTGAAAGAACACGGGCTACAATTTGAATTATATACAGTCGGATTGGTGCCTGCCACCAGATTTTAGTCAGAGTAGAGCTAACTGTTACCCTTAACACGAAATATCTTTTGTAATAAATTTTAATTATTTTTTAAGCAGTAGATTGGTTGATTAACCCTTAAATTTTAATTTAAGATATAATTTTATACGTTAATCATTTAAAAAAAATGATTGATTAAGTTAATTAGAAAAGAGAGAGTGGAGATTAGATATGAGTTAGTTTAATAACTATATAGAAGGAAAAGTGGGTAGTAGTGAATTATAGTAGGTTAGTTGAAATAATAATAAAACTTAATTATATTAATTACTAGTTTGTCTTAATTAATTTAATGCTTAATTTTTTTTTAAAAAAAAATGAAAGGATAAAGATGGAAGAAATACAAAAAGGGTCATTAAGTAAAAATAAAAAAGAAGTAAAAGAAGATCTATAACATATGTAGACATCTCGTCTCAACTTCTAAGATGAGAAGAGAGGCCCGAGTAAAGAAGAGCAAAGAACCCTCTCAATGCACGTTCACCCAAACACCCCAACTACCAAGGAGGGCATTCCAGCAGAATTGCAAAGTAAGTGATAGGTGAAACGCTCCTCGGAGGACTTGACCTACCAATAATATGACTCTTGAGCAAACATAGTTTTATCTAACAAAATTCGAACACACAAATTGAACAACAAATACAATATTGTGTGAATCATACCTCTACCTAGAAAAAAGGACAAATCATCGAGAAACCTGAAGATAAGTGCGATACCAAGCATACCCTCAAGCGAATCGAGGGTGAGCTTGTCAAGCAAACTATGAGTCTAAGGACACAAATAAAATGGCCTACGAATCAAACCACATTTCCAAACATACGTAGCAAGGAGAATATGAGTCCAAACATACGGTAAAAATGAGAAAGATAGATACAAATCCCGATCTTCAAGCCCCTTGAGATTGAGCACATGGTGCAAACTCATGAATGTATTATTTGCACATTCGTCCTTGGGCTTCATCACCTTTGAGCAAGATAATGAAGATAACCCCCCTTCCAGAAAATCTGATATCTCGATATCCTATTAAATTAACTGTTGCCTAAATAACTTCTACTGAGAATAAGAAACTATCACATGAATATACCTATAAATATCATAGTCTGTAAAATAAAAGGGACATCAAACACTTTATTCTGAGCCGGTAGTTTATATTTTGGTCATAATTTAGAAAGTTTTTACCTAATTTTCCCCCGATTCAATTCCATTCCTCCATTATTTTGTGGTGTTGATAAAATTTTGCATCAACAATGTATATATATATATATATATATATATATTTATTTATTTATTTATTTATTTATTTATTTATTAAATTTAAATAATTTTTTAAGGATATATAATAAAAAGTGTAATTCAAACCAAGGGACTGGCATATTACGTGATATACAATAATAATTAAGAAATAATAAAATTACGAAATCATTTTCACGCTTGTAGAGAATTTACATGTTCTATTAAGGTAATGAATATTTTTCCTTTTAATTTTGCCCCTTTTTATTTTGATGCATAGAAAGCCTCTTGTTTCATTACTGTATATAATAATTTTATTTTTTCTATAATTCATGATTATATTGGAGATGCTTTTGCTCATCCAGTCCCACAAACACTTCGATTTCTTCAGTAATTTATTAACAATTCGCAAAAATAATAAAAATATCTTTATCTCTTTTTCTCACATTTGATAAATAATAGCCACCGAAGAATTGATCAGATGGTAGTAGTGCGGCGTCCGAATTTCCTGTAAGCCCTAATACCTCCTCTCAGTTGGTGCATCGACAATTACATCCTCCATCTCTCAAAAATAAATTAAAAAAACCTAATAAATAATTTAAAAAACACAAATTAAAGCTTCGTTCAAAATAACATATTGACATTACTACAAAAATAAAAAAGGAGAGAAGAGAGAGATAGAGGGAGAGAGAGAGAGAGAGAGAGAGAGAGGTGTTTTTTAACACATCTTAGAGGATTACATTAGTCTGAGACTGAAACAACCTTATGCTAAATCCTCCAATCCGTTGTGAAGTGCTATAAAACAACCTCAAGTGTGTTACAAGCCTCACAGTAAGTATACAGAGCAGTTATATTAAATCTGGTTTCCATGCGAAACTTGGGAGTTTGCCTGCAGCCTCTATCAAGATGTTCAGAATATGCATCGCCTAGACGCTCCTGCAAATGCTCCAAGTTCACCTGCCATGCAAATCCTCTTTCTTACATGAATGTATGTAAAAAGTGTCAAATTCCCAATTGGGAAATGAACAACTTACTATTTTGCGAATGTTACAAACTCATTTGTTCGTAAACTATAACATGTCAGACTACTTGGTTTGCTTGAGAGAACTAAACCTTCCAATAGATCAAACCAACAAACTCATCACCAATGTCCTCCCGTATTTTAATTAATTTTTCACAATTAGATAGAAAGATTATAAACCCTAAAATCTTACAAACTAGGCGTGCACACACAAGCACACATATATACCAAGTTCTATGAGTAAATTGTAGTTAGAAAACCATCAAGGGTATACAAAAAATGAAATCAGGAAGTGAATTTTTAGGATCTGGGGGTGTTGGCAAAAGGACATGTGCAGTGACCAAAAATTTGATTGAGAGAATTTTGCTAAAAACAATGTAATCAAAGATCTTAGCCTTCAATATAGAAGAATGAAAGTCTGATTATGAAGCAAACCATAAGTAGTTCCTGTAAGGCTTAAATGAGTTGGGACTCAATTGTATATCCTCGCAACCAAACCAAATACTCACACACACATATATGTACATGGCACGTTCTTGTCTATAAAAATAGACAATGTCATTATATAAACTTAAGAAGGACTTGTTGTCAAGAGAGTGGTGATTGTACCTCATCACCCCTATTGAGTTGGAGCTTGCAACAACTACAACAAATAAGATGTTGATCTTCCCATAATTTTCCGTGCTTGCAGATGGGACACCAAACCACTTTCTTGTATTCCTATCACATTAATAGTTTCAGCAGGCAAGAATGTAACATTATCATTTAAACATACGCATACTTAACAAATAAAACTCAAGTCAATAGAATAAAAGTCAGATATTACAAACAACTATGTAATAGACATGTAGAACAGGAAGCAAAAAAGTAATCCTTTGGTATCAAGTGTGAATCCATGAATTTTCCATACCTGATCGCTGTTGAGTTGCATGTGTTCAAAAAGTTCTTGAGCTAAGTATTCGTCTTCTTCATCAAATGTTCCCTCGTAATCACCTTCGTCTACAAGACCTGCCAAATGATTTAAGAATAACCCTAATGAATATATAACTTGAAGAAATAATGGTGTAGGATATGGATAGATGATTCATTAACTTATAGGCATGTAAGCTAGGACCCTAGGATTATGCCTGCAGCCATGTATTCCAGTATAAAATACAAATCAAATGTCTATGCACTCAAGTCATCCTCTCTAAAGCTAAAAGGCATCCTATGAAGAAGGAAATAAAGCTTCCATAACTGATTAAATTAAAGGACTAGAACATCTAAATATGGTTCAATTCTTGAGTATATGAGAATGCCTGTCAAAATATGCAACCACAACTAAGGTTAAACCATCTGCCAGCTTTGTTCCATCCATGTGATTTTATAGGAACCTCTAATTGGTGTTTTGCCCTTATTCCAACATATGATTCGTAGTAGAATGAGATTTTGAAATCCATAACATTCACAATGAACCTTTCTTAGCAATAGTATGTAATGTCAGCACTAGACATGTAAAACCTTCTTAACAAGAATTATAGAGGAAAAGAAGGTCGAAAATAGAATAGATACAGTGAATATGGAGAGAATTGCAAGAAAACCAACTGATGAACTAAAATTGAAATCATGTACTTTTTCATTTTATAAAACAAAACTACCGGCTTGGATTCTGTATAAGTATAACTGAGGCTCCCAAATATATTGTAAGGTACTCAATGAATAGCCCAGTATTCTGAGCATTCTTAAAAAAACATCAAGTACTCCAGAAAGTTAGGAAGGATTTGCCCATACACAATGTAACAAAAGCCTTCTTCCCCCAGCAAAGTGATAGACTCCTCAGATGAAACGTAAGAAGAAACTACAAGAAGTTACCAAAAGTATGCATGTGAAATGTGAAATGTGAAATGTATAAAGAGAACTCATAAAGAATTGAAACTCTATTGGCTAAGATGAAACTAGACGCTTTAAAATGCATATGCCTCAATACACAAGTCAAGAATTGCAGCTTATTTGTGGTTCAAACATGTTAAACCAAAAAGCCATGACAAACTTATACATAGAGAAAACTTTTTAAAAAAAATTTTCTCTGAAAAATTTATGCACAGTGGAAAGCCACTAAAAAACATCACCATTTGCACTTTGTTCCCTTTTAAGATCTTCGTAAAATATACGCTGCATTTCTATCATTA
Organism: Tinospora cordifolia; assembly: GCA_030144865.1. Taxonomy (NCBI): domain Eukaryota; kingdom Viridiplantae; phylum Streptophyta; class Magnoliopsida; order Ranunculales; family Menispermaceae; genus Tinospora; species Tinospora cordifolia. The sequence continues at coordinate 1,601 of JAJIYU010017770.1, read as the reverse complement.
TCTCTTCACATTCAGCCTCCGATGATCGAACATTCATGCTAAGACCGTCATATTCCCATAGATCATTGTCAGCTTGGTTAACTGAAGTTGAAATAGATGAGGCCTTCATTTTTTTCAGTTCATCAGACACTAGGTCCCTAAAAGTAGATTCCATCATCTCCTGTTGGACCCAAGGAAAGAGAATTAAGAAAGAAAGAAAACAGCAAATGGATCAAATACCAATAAAAGAAAACAAAAGAAAAATAGGCATGTAAAGGATATTAGAATAAATAATAGATGTTTACTAAGAAAAACTTGTCATATGATATTTTGGGACAGAGAAAATGTGAAGTTAACTGCCTATTTTACATTGACAAAAAGATCACTTGTTTCACAACACATTTGAGGACCTATATCAATTAGAAAAACTCCAAAAGAAAATGTGAAGCAAAAAAGAGCGAAGTTTTTCATTCACTATCCAAGAGCTGCAAGTACAGTTGTTGATATGCCACAACAGCATTATCTAGGTAATGCTAGTTATCTAGGTAATGCTAGTTATAGCCAAATTGTCATAGAGCAATCAACAGGGATTTTCTTTTTTCTCATAAACAGATACTCATAATAATACTGTTTGCACCAGGAGGCATAAAGTCTCATCTCTAATCTCCATTTGCACTCTCCACTGAACAGTAAATTTTCTCTTTCGCTAGCTCACCCATTGTGCACAGCCAAGCAGATACCCATTACAATCTACCATACTATCCACGAAACATCAGATTCAATTTATTAGTAACTCTAATTCACTACAACATGAATTCAGCTCCAAATGATAATCTAAATTAATCCCAGAACACATGTAGTAACACCCAATAAATTCCACGCATTGAATTAAACACAAAACTAGCTAAAACTACTAGAAGAAGAAAAGATCACCTTTTGATAATCAGGAGACGAGCACTCAGACAATCTCATCTTCCAGAGTAGGCGGGCTCGATTTTCACTGACCCTTTTAAGGCAGTTTTCTCTAAGCTGCAATCAAACCAAAAACAGAGAGATTGATCAACTTAATGCATTGAAATTTTACGCAGCTTTTTTTTTTTTTTTTCTTTTCTTTTGTATCCATTTGTGGAAGAAGGTATAGTGAAATTGGGGTTGATGAGTATCACAGAAACTGCTGGTTTCTACCTTTTCCTTCCAATTGGGCTGATGGATCTTCACAGAAACTCTTCTGGGCCGGTGTTCTTCCATTGTTTTATCAGCTTCACAGGCAAGAACGCTGCCTAATAGCAATTCCCGCCAAGACAGGTAAAAGAAGGGTTAGTTCTGTTTTCTTGTTTTTTTTCCTTTTGTGGTTGTTTAAGCGTATGCAAGACGACGCGTTTGTTTACAGGAAGATCGCTGCGCGAGTCATCTAAAACAGGGGCAATACTGTCGTTACTTGTTTTATTATTATTTTTTTAAACGAAACAACGAAACTTTATTGATAAGAGAACTTGTATTTTTGTTATTATTATCATTTTAACAACTAAATGGTATGAAATTTCCAAACCAACCTCTTAGGGCATAACTCATTTTATACTCTTTTGATGAAAACTTCATTCTGAATCATAACTTTTTTTTTT
>JAJIYU010017769.1:0-11521 GCA_030144865.1 Tinospora cordifolia | reverse complement strand
AATGAGTCGTGGGTACACCTTCGGGGAATGGTTAGGGAACTGGCATAATATTTTGTACTCTATGTAACTAGTTCTCAGATTTCTCATCTGAGAACCTTTCTAGTATTAATAAAATAGTTTCTTTTCAAAAAAAAAAAAAAAATTACGTATTTGATGCAGCCATCCACTACTTGCAGTTCTAGTGATTAAAAAAAAAAAACTAAATATGCAGATAGCATAACACATGAAACATATAAAGTGAGCAAACAATAAAATGTTTTTATTTATTGTATTTTATAAAGTAACAATGTCAAGCACTAGAGCAACTATTTTATTATGTCAGTTATTTTGTTTATCACAAATCAAATGAGCAATATTTCATGACTGTGAATGTAATAGTGCTTAAATATGGGAGAATATCCTGGTTTTGTTTGCTAGGTGGTGGCTTCGGTGCTAATAAGTTGTCTATTGGTTATAGTTTTTGGATTGATATCTCAACTGGTGCAACATCCTTGATTCATGGAAAGTTAGGATTCCCATAGGGACGTCTGGTCCCTCTAGCTTTTACTTATAATATAATATTCTTCATGTTTCTTGTCAAAAAAAAAAAAAAAAAAAGAAAAGAAAACTTAATTGAAACATATCTTGCACAATGACTTCTAAATATTTTGTTTTAGACTATTAAAGATAACAAAGTCTAGGACTTTTGGAAAGATCAATTGCTTGCAAGGAAAAATAAGGTCCTGATCATTGCTTGTAATCCTCTAGTAATTTTTTACTTTCAAATGCAGATTGTAATTAGAATTTTGAATCAAGTATTCAAAGTCTCAAGTTCCATTTCATTTTTTTTCTCCTATATTCTTTTAGAGACATTGATTACCAAAGCATGCTTTCGAGTAACACTTTTAAGTTTTAATTGGTCCAGGAAAAGTGATGAAGAAAGTAGGAAAAGGTCAAGTTATCTACAGGAAAAAGAACAGGGCATGCCTGGTTACAAAAATACAAATTTGTTGCTATTTTGATGTTGAAAGAGACAATAGGAATGGTCTTGCCTCTTACCATATAGTGGCAATTTTTAGAGTCAAGTTTGTAGCCTTTATGTCACTATGGGGAACCTTTACTATGCAAGTATAGCACTATGGGTCACTCTTCTAGATTTCTACATAGATAGGAAACTAATACCAAATCAAATGCATAATATAAGGCAGGCTGACGTTGCTGTTTACGGTAGTTTAGATGAAAGTAGTGTTTGCCATATACCGTCAAGGTAAATGTTTTTTTTTTTTTGTTTTTTTTTTGAAATAGAAACTAGGAATATTATTGACATAGAGATGAGATGTCCATACAAAACAGAACTTTCATTACAAGAGGCGTTGCAAAATTGAGGGCCACCTCCTCATCCAATCCCCCAGGGAATAGTTGCCTCCCCATTTAGTATTAGTAACCCAAACTGCAAAAAGATAGACTGTTCTTTGTACAATATTACTAAATTCGACCACTACGTTCCTAAAAATGCAACTATTCCTAACTTCCCATATCGTTGTCCACACTGCAAATCTGATCAACCATCAGTACAGCTTCATTTTATGTGGAGTTGAATTCGGGATGGAGAGGGTGAAAGGGTCTTCTGTCGGAATAGGAATTGTTGGCAGAAGGTTACACCGAAATTCCCAAACCGCTTTCATCGTCCTGCATTGCCAAAAAAGGTGAGAAACGTCATCCTCAGCGTTCCTGCACAAACAACACCAAGAGGGAGAAATGCATTTGTTAGGCATTTTTAACTGCAATTGTGCAGCGCAGTTTAATTTGCCTAAGGTTACAAGCCAAATTAAAATTTTATGTTTCATAGGAATGGGAGGTTTCCAGATAAGATCAAAACTATTTTTTGCTCCACTTCGGTGAACTGCACCCTGCTGTCCCACGAACGTGTCATAACAAGACTTAACAGTGAAGATGCCACTGTCTTCTTGAGTCCATTTCCAGGAATCCTCTCTATCCACGAGTTGCATTTGATCCATACTCTGTAACATATCAGCCAAATCCTCAATTTCCTCATCCTTCAATGGCCTCCTAAAGTGGAAATTCCAACCAGGATTATTGTGGGGATTCTCCGTGTCATTACTCATCATCTGGTACAGAGTGGCCTCAGACTGCAGAGTTAGTCTATAGAGCCTCGGGTAATCCTCTTTCAAGGGTCGTTGTCCCCTCCAAGTGTCCTCCCAAGCCCGGATGCTTGTGCCATTTCCCAGTCTCCATTGGATAAAACTCAAAAATCTGGGGTAAATTGAGAATATATGTTTCCATGGGAATCTTCCTGAAGCCCTGTTTTTGAGGCCTACTGACATATCATTATGAGAGGTACCGTGAATGCTATAGATAACCCTCCTGCATAAGGAATGCTTCTCCGTAGAAAATTTCCATAACCATTTGGCTGACAGAGCTAAATTCTTGAATTCCATTATGCCTATACCCAGGCCTCCTCTTTTTCTTTGCCTACAAACTTTATCCCAACCAACTAAGAATTGGGGTTTCTATGTACTTTCCGATTTTCAGAAGAACCTCCTGATGCACCTCTCAATCTCTTTTCTGATAGTTATTGGCATTTGGAAAATGGCCATGTAGTATGATGGGAGGGATTCCAATACCGATTTAGCAAGGAGCAATCTGCCCCCTCTAGACAAATAACTACCTTTCTAGCCCTCTATTCGGCGCTTGACAGTCTGCACTACTGGGTTTCAAAAAGCAATCCTTCTACTATTACCTTCGAGAGGCAACCCTAGGTATTTCATAGGCCATACTCCTGCAGAAATTCTCAGGATACGCTTTGCTTGGGACAGATTAGAGTCATTTAGGTTAATGCCAGCAATCTGGCTTTTGAGGAAATTAATCTTTAATCCTGAAATCAAGGAGAAGCTTTCAAGGACTCCTCTACGTAACCTCCAACTATGCTTATCATTGTTGAGAAAGAACAGGGAGTCGTTGGCATAGAGAAGATTCGATATACTGATTTTATTCCTCCCTACCTCAAAACCTCTCAGGCTGTGTTCTTCTGCCTTTCTTAATATACATTGGAGACCATCTGCTGTCAAAACATAGAGGAAGGGGGAGAGGGGATCTCCCTGCCTCAGCCCTCTAGATGCCTTAAGCTTCCCCCTTGGTCTGTTGTTTATGATGATCGAATATGAGACTGATGATATGCATCCTAGGATCCACTTGCGCCATTTAGATCCAAAACCCTTTTTTTAGGACATATAGCAGATAATCCATCTGACTGAGTCATATGCCTTAGAGAAATCAATCTTTACGACTATCCCTTTCTTGTGGCTGTCATGATAATCTTCAACTGCTTCATTTGCAATGAGGACCACATCTAAAATGTGTCTGTCCTTGACGAATCCCAGTTGGGATTCTGCTATTGTGTCTTTAATGACTTCCTTTAGCCTCCTCATTAGGACTCTGGCTATGATCTTGTATAAGCTGATAACCAAACTTATGGGCCGAAAGTCTTCTACTTTCCTGAAACTTTTGTTCTTAGGGATAAGCTGAATGTAGGTCTCATTAGTGCACCCGTTGATAATTCTAGAGTCATGGAATTCATTAACTGCGCTCAGCACGTCCTGCCGAAGAACTGTCCAGTTTTTCTGAAAGAGCAACATAGAGAAACCGTCTGGGCCTGGAGCCTTTTCCCCCCTCACAGTGGAAGACTGCATCCTTTATCTCCTCTTCTAAGAAAGCTCGTTCCAGCCAACTACTTTGCTCCTTCGATATAGGATTCCAATCAACTTCGTCAACAATCCATTTTGGAGAGTTGGGGTTAGAGTAAAGTTTGGAAAAGTACGCTAGGATTTGCTCCTCGACCTCTGTTGTAGACTCAACCAGTCTACCTTCTTCTACTTCTAACTTTGAGATAACCGCACAGCTCCTTCTCATAGATAAAACTCTATGGAAAAATTTTGAGTTGACGTCGCCTTCCTTTGCCCATTTAATACGGGCCTTCTGGCGAGCATTTCTGTTGAGGCGGATATCAATCAGATGAAGTTGAGACAGAATGGAAGCCCTCTTCTCTTTCCTATCATTGGAAAGGCCAAATTGTTCAATCTGCTTGTCGATCACTTCCAGCTCCCTCACACATCTGGATTTCACGCGTTGATCTTTGGAGTTTCCTACTCCATCCTCGCAACTTCGTTTTCAGAATTTTGAGCTTTTGCATGAATCTATATCCTTGCCACTGAAATTCAGTGGGTTTGTTCCACCACCTCTGTAAACTTTCCTGAAAATCTGGCCTGTGCATCCATTTATGGACGAAACGGAAAGGCGAGGGGCCCCATTCCATCGGCTGGGAGTTAAGAATGATCGGCTAATGATCCGAGGTAGTTCTTGGCATGGTGTAGTGGGTAGAGAAGGGGAACATGAAGTCCCACAATGGGTTGACAAGAAACCTATCAAGTCTTGATAGGGTAACCTGGTCCCTGTTGTTGGTCCATGTGTACTTGGCGTTCTTAAGATCGATGTCTCTCAATTGCAGTTCATTAATCAAGTCGTCGAACTGGGACATCGAGGTATTAGTAGCTTCCTCGTGGCATCTTTCCTCCGGTTTCCTAATGGCATTGAAGTCCCCTCCGATGCACCACGGTCCAGACAGAATCTCTAAGAAGGCAGCAAGTTCGTCCCAAAATTCCTGTCTTTCGCTGCTTGAGCAAGGTCCATAGACCGCAGTAAACCACCAATCACTCTGCTCTGGGCTTTTCAATTTGATCGAGAGGGAGAAACGACCCTCAAATTTGTCAATTACCTCAACAGACTTAGTGTCCTAGGTGATCACAATGCCCTCGGTCGTCCCTGAAGTGGGGAGGCTAGTCCAATTAAGGGAGCGGCGTCTTCACAAATTAGCAATCATATCCTCTGAACATATTGGCTTCTTAGTCTCTTGTAAGGCAATGATGTTGGGATTGGCGTCCAGGACTGTGCGTCGAATGAGGTCGACATTCCTGGATGAGCCACATCCTCTTATGTTCCATGAAAGGATCCGCATTTAAGACCACTTTTCCCTACCCTTGGAGCCATCCTAAAGGGACTCCTCCAACTATAACAACTGAAGATTAATCCCCTGGAGAAATTGCGCCACTCGTCTTTCTCTTTCTCCTTCTTCCTCTGAGACCTCTTCTGGGCTGCTTTCGTGGGGGGATTTCTTGTTATCATCCTCTTGCTCCTCGACTTGGGGTTGGGTCTCAGTGGTTTCCTTCTAAGCTTTGGAACAACCTGCCCCATCAGAAAGAGGCAAAAATTGAGAGCAAGGGCATACCTTGTCCTGGTGTGCGAAGGCCTCCAGGTTCTCTGATTCAGCTTCTTCTCTCGATCCCGCTTGAGTCAAACGAGACCTCCACCTCCTCTTTAAACGTATGCCTTCCGACAAATCCTCCGAGTCTTCGTCATGCATACTGGTCCTCACTTCCTTGCCTTTGCTACTATCCATGTTCGTCATTTCGATCCATCTGTTTTGTTTGTTGACTTGGTGCACCTTTGTTTCTAGCATAAGTGAAGATCAGGGCCCCTGTTAGGATATGGGGCCCCCGATTAGCTTTAGACTGGCCCACTTCTTGATTCAGGACCCCAAAATCTTGATGTTGGGCCCACTTTCTGCTTCGGATCCTATTTGACCCATATTGCTGATCTCTCTGTCCTGGTAATGATCCGGCTGCACTTCCTCTTTTTCCTCATTGGACAAGTTTAAAATGACGGTTCTCCTTTTCATATTGACGTCCGCTCATGTACGTCAACGCCTTCCGCCGCCTGAATCCTGTCCCCCAACCGTGGACCTTGGCTGCCGAGCTGACGACTTTGATAGTAAGAACGTTCTCGAGCCCTCTGCCATCGCCGTCACTGCTGTCCGCCCAGATTCCTCCGTTGCCGAAGCTTTGTTGTTCTTCGCATTTTTCCGATCAGCCTTCCTAGCTTCTTCCACTTCTGGACCCCATGTTTTCTGTAAGTCTATGAGCTTCAGCACTGTCACCCCATTGTCGTCGTAGATTTCCAACTCCGCCGTCAAACGTCTCGATTTGAGACCTCTCAGTTTTATTATTGCCAATTCCCTTGATTTGTTAGACGGGGTGTCCTCCGCGATGTCCATCATCCCCCCACATCTCTCTGCTATCTCCAAGAAGCTCAACGTCCACTTCTCTGTCGGAATTCCTTCGATCCCCACCTAACTGTTCCTGCACGCTATCTGCCTTTGTTCCCATAGCTCGAAATCGAACCATTCGTGCACCGCGATATCCATTAGGAATCCTTCTTGCGACGAACCCAATAACTTGGAGGTTTCTTGGCCATCTCTGCATTGGAGAACTGCTCTGCTAGTGTCCAAAATCGTGAGATGTGGTTCCCTACCCAGAATGAGCGACAGGTCGTCCTCTACCTCTTTTGCCAAGAAAAGAAGTCAAAGTTGCGAACTATCTTGAGCTTGGTTGATCTTATATCTTTTTTCAGTGGAAACTTCCTCTCTATTTTCTTCTTTTTAATGTTGAGGGCCTTGTTATCAGTGAATATTTCTCTTCGCTGTCTGTTAGTAGATGCTTGAACTTCTTCCTTTTCAGCTTTCTTTCGTTGGGCTCTAGTTCTCACCATGTGAGCTGTATTATGTACTCCTTTAGATATATCCTCCAAAATCTTAACGAAGTCGTTCCATGTATTAAGGTCCTCAGGAATATAGATGGTTTGGAACACTCCTCTCACTAGCTTTGAGATCTTCATAAATCTTCCACGTCGGTTAGTCAAGGTTTCAATAAATACAGTATATGTTCCCATCCATTTGACTCTCTTAAATTCTTTTTGCTGGGGAATATTAGTGGCGTTATTCACCTCTGCATATACCCAGGGGATGTCGTCCTTTGAGAGTGACAGAGCATAGGTTGCATTGAATGTCAACTCTTGTATTATGAAGTCGCCTGTTGGTGCTGCCACCTCGACTTTAAAAGTCTTAAACTTGGATTCAAAGGAGTATAGCTTCTACATATGGGGGCTATTTCGAAAATGACTGTTCGTATTTCGACTCAACCCCTTCCTTTGGAACGTGGAACGTTTCCTATGTCCCCTAGCTACCATCCAATCATCTTCCTCCCCTGGTACCTGTTCCATTGTCTCTCCGATTAGGGCGGAGCGATAGCTCTATTTCCTTTCATTCCATCTTCCTCATCTTTAGATCCTGGATTCCTCCCTCCACTATCAGTCCTTTTCCTCTTGAACTTCGTGTCTAAACCTCCATACTTCGTGCTCCTTTTATCGCTTCCCGTTTTAGGTTCTGAGTCCCCATAACTTCGGTGCTCCGTTCTTCGTTCTCCGTTCTCCTTCCTTCGTTCTTTGTTCTCCTTCCTCCATTCTCCTTCCTCCGTTTGCCATCATATATCCTCGACAGTCTTCCTTTTAGTGATTGAGTATCATTTTGCATCCAATCAAACTTCTTAGTTAAATTATTTGTGAATTATCATAAACTATGGAGAATATTAAAAATGGGAATCTGTTTGCTTGCCTATCAGACTAATGTTTTTTTTTTTAATTAATAAGAATAATAAACAAGGCAATGCATTCCTAAGAAAAAGAGTATAGATGCTTGGATGAACATATGTAGACAAGATTCTTTTCATGAGAGGTCAAATAGGTAAAGTTACATCAAATTTGACCACCTCTTTATATGATCCATTTTTAATGGCCAATGTTGAGAAAGACCTCCCTTGATGTTTTTGTGATGATCATATTGGCTATAAAGACGCGAATTTTTTGCTTTTGATTTTTTCTTTTGTGCCTTGAAGTAGATGAATTAGATGGGGATGAGTTTAAAGTTCTTAGCTACAGTATTTATTGTTAGGCCAATCCCTTACTTAGGTTTTTAAGTGAATGGTACATGTAAGGTCCACTCTCTTCATTTCCTTCATTTTGGGAGTATATCTTAGTGCAAGTGTCCATTGCAAAATACCTTTCTTACAGTTTTTGTGATGATTATACTAACTACAGAGTGCATGGAATTGCTCCTTTTTCCTCATCGTTCTATGTTTTAACTAAATAAACATAGGAGAGACTAGAGTTTGCAGCTATAGGATTGAACGTTTGGACAGCCGTTATGTTTTTATAAGAGCAATCATGATTTTTTTTTCTTTTTTTTTATCCCCCTTTTCCCATGGAAGTAATGTTTTAGGAAGGAATTGTTTACCGTCTGCATTGTCATTCTTTTGGGTGCAAAGGGTCTTAATGATTGGTTGGACTTATGCCATCTTCATGTTTTTATTTTTGTGTTTAAAGCAATATTTCCACTACATAGTGGTTATGATTGGTTGGTTATATAAATTTGATGGAAAACTAATTTTCTTCTGATTTCAGGCTGTATCTCTGTTGATGAAGAGGGAAATCGTTTATTCATCTCTGATACCAATCATCACAGAATTATCATATGTGATGGTTCTGGGAAGATTCTTGACTGTGTATGTACTTGCTATTTTAAGATATCTAGATGCAGATCTAAAGCTCTAGGTTATATTATTCTAATGCATCCATTGTTATTCAATCTTCCTGATTGATGAAATTCTTAGAATTATTGAATGATTTTTTGTATTATTGAAAGATTTTTCGGTGTCATCTATATGCCTCTTCAATGATGATCTATTTCACTACAACAATATTCATGAAATTAGTAAATAAATCATATTCCACTCTATTCAACAGAGTTCCCAGAGATATGGGATCAATTACAAGAATTTGCTTTTTCCACCTTCCTCAATGAAGGGCAAGTCTACATTTATAGTATGCATATTTATGTGTTTAATTATAACACTAACATTCTTAACCATCAACTATTTTTATTGTTCTTTTCTTTGTGCAAGTTATTGGGTGAGAAATTGCAGAAAGCTTCATGATTTAGCTGTTCTGCATTTTTGGCCTAGTTGTTGTAGCCCAATGGCATTTAGAGCATTATTTTCATTGACCTCCATTCTTCATCCTTCCATATCTATGAGGAGTAAGGTATTGGAATGGAAGATGCTTATGGAATTAAAAGATGTATGGATGATGGAGCGAGGAAGGACGAAGAACTTTGGACGATGGAGAACCCAGGACGTCAAGGGTGGATGGATAACCGAAAAAGATGTACGGACGATTACCTCACAAAGGGACGACCACCTTACACGAAGGAAGGAGAGGAGTATCTCAACGGGACATGGACGAGAAGACAAGAAACACCGGAATGATAAAGGTGGCCAAAGGAGATACAAAAATTGATGGACATTATGGAATGAAACAGTCATGGAAACAGGCATTAACACGGCGAAACAAGGAAACAGAAGATGACAAAGAATGGATACTAGTGACACGTAAGCTGAGAAGGAATACACAATACAAAACGGAGCGTGCACCGGAAGAGGGAGTAACCAGTTACCATAAAAGGAAGAAATATTCAAAAGGTTTAATGAAGGGTGGTGACACCAACGGAAAGGCTGTAAGGTTGTCAAACGAGGTTTTAAGGTCGTCAAACAGGGAATGGTCATATGTATCTTTTCCAACGAAGTATAAATACTTCTCGGTATGCTTTACGAATGACTCGGAGGACATTATAATACAGGAAGTTAATAGGACACGACATTTTCAAATCGTCCTGTCAAGGGAATCAATACAGTGGATAAAGACGAAGGTGAAGACAAAGTTACTAGATGGAAAGCCAAAACCAAGAACTGGGGTGTTCAGAGGAACAAGCTACAGTTTACTCATGGAGGTGCTGGTAAACGAAAGAGGGAGGTTCCTTAAGCTGACAAAAATGGTGAAGGGCCAGGTTGAAAACATAGTCATCCCGGAAGAGAGAAACACTGAAGCCTGGAGGAGTTTATAGAAGGCCCTGGATATGGTGATTAGAGAAGAAGATGTTAGGCTCACGAAGGCAAGAATGAAGGAAATGGAAGTAGAAAGACCAAGAAGCCACACCAGGGAGGAAGAAAGGAAGGCAACAGAGGAAAGGAAATGCAATAAAGGAAAGTGGGAACGCACGGAAGAGGGGCGAGGACGGCTGAGGAGAAGTGGAAATAGGAGGAATGATGAAGGTAATATTTCTTGATCATTCGAACAACGGATGAGACGTCGTAGAGGACAATAGAGTTATCCATCCGTCGAATGCTTAAACGGGAAATACATATTAGACAGTTAGATGTAGCCAGGGCCATGTTTCACTGCTATGACAAGGAGGAGATTCGGAATATACAAGCGGAAAAACTGAACACGACGATCGGGGGTTTCTATTTTGAAGAGTGGAATAAAGAATGGGAGATTGGAAGAGCCAAGATAGCTTGCAGAAACAGTTGGGTGGGAGTTGAAGGCATAAGTCCGGATAAATGACATGTTCATACTTTTGATAAAATCGGGGAAATGTGCGGTGGATTGCTGGACATAGCAAGTATAACTAGCTCGGTGAAATCCATGGAATTGGCATTCCTGCGACTAAGAGGCCATGATTCCGGATTCCTCCCGAAGGAGTTCGAGATATACAATGATGACGGTATACAGGAGCTCCGTCTAGTGGAAATCGAAAGAAATTGGGGAGCTAAGATAACGGAACTCCGGCAGCAGATCATCGACCAGTTCACCGGAAAATATCCAACGGACATCATGCGGCTAAAGGAGTGGCGGTACGCCTGCCGGAGGAACGACGAGATTGTGCTGTCAAGCTTAGAGGACGATGATGAGAATCTCGAGGAAGATCGGGGGAAAAGAGAGTCTGAACGGAAGACGATGTCAGGCGGTGAAGCAGGTTTGAAAGTTTGGCGAACCAACAGGGAACAGACAACGGTCCCTGACGTTATTACGGAAGACAAAGGTGGGCCCAGCCGGGTCAAGGGGAAAGGAAAACGGGTGGATCGGGGGAGTCTAGAAGCTCAAGAGAAGCGGATCGGGTCAAGAAGCAATCGAAGCCTGAGTGTTTCGCCCCACAAAGATTTAGTAAATCCGGAACACACAAGTGGGCCCAGTGAAGGAAGCCTGACCTACAGATGGAGGGATAAAAGGTTTGTGGATCGGCAAGAAAAAACACAGCCTAGTTTAAAAGTCTACAGACGAAGGAGTAACGAAGAAAAGAAGAAACGAGCCAGTGCAATGGTACACTGGGCTAAACAAGGAGGAGAATTGGAGTCCTCGGAGTCGGATATGAAATCGATTCCGGAACATGATGAAGAAGATGAACAGGGAGAGTCGGAAAGAGTCCTGGAAATGCAAAACACGGAGGTGGAGTACACTAAAGCTGAGACGGGGCCGGGGAGCGAGACCGAACATCATGAAGAAACAGACTATGAACAGGTACGCAATCCCTACCTTGCTCCAACTCTCCCTCTCCTTTCTAGTGAGTCGGAAGAATCTCAGAGGAACAACGAGGTATTGTGGACAAGAAGTAGAGAACAAGAGGATGACAACAGGAAAAGAGTTCGAGATATATCTGAAGGGGAACAACAGATGATAAGCAATCAGGGACAAAATGGTTGGGACGAGGAGGCTCAGATGACGGAGTACGAGAGGGTCCGTG
>JAJIYU010017768.1:0-11553 GCA_030144865.1 Tinospora cordifolia | reverse complement strand
TTGATCTGCTTGTATTGTCTGGTTGAAATAATGGATTAAATAGATAGAATGATTCACTGAGCTGTGTAGCTCACCCCCCTTATTTTTCACAACAGGAAATTGATCAGCCTGCGTGGAGATTATTTCTTAGAAAGTTTTTATTTAATTTAATGTAGGGCATATAGGCCAAGTGAACTCATGTATTTTCAGTTTTAAATTTATTTTTCATTGTAATGGAATATTGTACTTGGAATTGTTAAATGAACATATGAAGGATTTTCTCTACTATGAAGTTATTTTTGTACATAGACTAATGTACACAGGTACCCTAATGCATTTGGGTCTAAGAAGAAGAAAATGTAGCACAGGCCCGTCTCTTGGGTATCCCAAGATTTTGATCAAATAGAATTGAACCGTTAGATGACGTGGAAGATGAGACTTGGGAGGTGGGGTGTTACAGAATTTGATGCTAAGATATGACCGATTTTAGATGGTATTTGAGGCCTCTATGATTACGATTGGATTGAATCATGGGGAATACCGAGGGTTATCTCAACCCTCTTCCGGTCTTAGACTTCGACCAAAACTAAATGAATGTTTGAAATGCCTAATGTTTGAAAGTGCTCATAATGTTTTGGATTAGGTCTGTATAATGTATGTGATGTGTATGAATGATCCACTGGGCTTTCGAGCTCACTCCCATTTTATTTTTTAGGAACACCTGGACATAGTACCTACAATCTATGTCAGAATACTCGCACTTTCTATTGGACACCTCATGGGGAGGTCATCCGGGGTAGGTGGCTTTGGAAGTCGTATTTCGTTTATTTATACTAAAACGATTTCATGTATTTATTTTGGTTTATTTCGTTTATTTCTGTTTTAGTAAAAGTTCTGAAGTGGTTCCATTGTGTGTTTTATGATTTGTAATCTCTGATTTAAATTTACCTTATTTAACTGTCGAAATTCGATGAATGTATTAAGAAATTATTTTGATATTTGTTTTGTGTGAAATATGCTTAGAGATATTTCTCTGAAACTACTACTTGACTAGAAATTGAAATTAAAGAAAAAGATTTTGTTACAAAAAAAATTTTAAGTAGCATCTCGATTCTCAATGGGCGACAATCCACACGCCAGGTAACACGTGATAGGAGGTCTGATTGAAAATCGAGGTGTTACAAGTATGCCCCCTATGTCTCGACTTCCAAGTACTATATAAATTCTTAAGGTCCACAAGGGTACAAACACTTTACATATCTATATTCTACTCGTTAATCTGAACACAATGATATATATATATATATATATATATATATATATATATTATGTAGTTTTATTCCTAGGGAAAACACACCCTAATTTTAGGTTGCACAATAAACTAATACCTTTATTGAATCTGTAATATAAAAAATGCAATTCACAATTTCTATAATAATTCTAAATTAAAAAGAGGTAAAAGTAAATTATCTAAAATGTCAGATCCTCGAGAACGGGCAACTTCCCTTTTCCCCTTTTCTTTCCTTTTTTCTTTTTTTTTTCTCTCTTCAATTTTGATTTCTCCTTTTTTTTTTTCCGTTTGTCCTTTCCTGGATGCATTGGTGTGAGTGTGGAATGAAATGAGAGAATGAGCAAGAGATGAAATGAGAAGGCGTATTTATAGGTGTTGGCTTGGGGTGGGTCCCATTGCAATCCAAGAAGTCAAATAACATGGCTATATTTATCTCTCTACCTCATCAAAGCTTTATCCTTCTATATATATATATATGTATGTATTTTGATTTTTTTATTTTTCTTTCAACCAAAATATGGCCCTTTGTCTTTTGTATATCATTTTATGTGCATACATACATATAGAGTAATTTAATTAAGTTGTTTCATGATATAAAAATCCATTCCATTCATTTAATCTATCCATCATATATATATATATATATATATATATGTATTTATGTATGTATTTTTGTTTATATGCAAGAATTACTTAATTGTATTAATTCATTTCAATATATTTATTATTGATATTTATTGTTTCTAATCTAATAAAATTGTGTCAAATTCATGCGTATTAATCTATACAATTCTCATAAAATCTAATTTATATAATTCCCATAAAATCATGTATTTTCATTCATAATTCATTAATTCATACATAAATATATATGTCGAACCCCTCGACTCAATGTCTAAAAATACGAGTTGTCACAATCTCCCCTCCTTAAAATAAATTTCATCTTTGAAATTTACTAAAGTAACGAAAATCAAGAAGCGACTCTCATAGTCTCAGGGATGAGTCGCCAAGTAGTCTTCTTGCTCGCAGGTGTCCTACTAGGCACCCTGAAACTACCAACATATGCCTACCATTAGTATCTCCTTGTTGCGCAGTTTCTTCATGGCTCGATCAATGATAGCTATCAGAGCCTCATTATAGGTACAATCTTCTCGCAAACCAATATGTCCCCAGTCAATCAGGTGCGAGGGATCGGAATAGTACTTTCTCAATGTCAACACATGAAATACATTATGTACTCATGCTAACTAAGGTGGTAATGTCAATCGATATGCCACATGACCTATCCCCTCGAGCATCTCAAAAGGTCCAATATATCTTGGAGCAAGTTTCCCTGAAATACCAAAACGAGTGTGCCCCTTCCAAGGAGAAATCCGAAGTAGTACATGGTCACCAATGTCAAACTTAAGGATTTTCCTTTGATTATCCGCATAACCCTTTTGTCAATCCTGAGGTGCCTTCATGTTTTGACGAATCTGTTGAATTTTTTCATTCTGCTCTTCTACAAAAGTAGGGCCCAAAATTGCTATGTCACCAACCTCGGCCCAACAAGCTGGCAATCGACAAGGTCGACCATATAATGCCTCAAATGGTGCCATGTTGGTACTTGCCTAGTAGCTGTTATTATAACCAAACTCACACAACGTTAAATGATCCTCCCAACTACCACCAAAATCAAGGACACATGCACGGAACATATCCTCAAAAATCTAGATTACTCTTTTAGATTGACCATCAGTGTGTGGATGGAAGGTTGTGCTCAAGTTTACTCTAGTCCTCAACTGACTTTGCAAGCTCTGCCAAAAATAGGACATAAACTAAACATTTCTATCAAACACAATGGACACTGGGATCCCATGCAATCTTATGATCTCGTCAATATACAATCGACTCAGCTTCTCAATTGAATCTCTAGCATGTATGAATCAGGAGGAAATAAGCAAACTTAGTCAATCTATCAACAATAACCCAAATAATATCATGTCTCCACTAAGTTTGAAGAAAATTTGAATAATTGGAATGATATAATTTTGGGAAGTGAATACATCAATTATGGTAGAAATATAATTTTGAGGGAAAATATGATTTTCAGAGTAATTATTAAATTTTTGGTGTAATTAATGAATTTTTAAGAGAAAAATGCAAATTTTGAGTAGAATATTCAAATTTTTAGAAAATGAAAGTGTGAATAATGAAATGGGTAGTATGATTGGAAATTTGGAAGAAATTGAGAAGTAGTAAATTAAGTAATAATGAAGGAAAAATACTAAAAATTAAGTATATATACATGTATATATGTATGTACATACAAAGGGAAAAAAATATCAGAAATCTCAGTTGCACAGGCCCATGGCCCATGCGGGCTGAGATCCACTACACGGGCTTAGGCCGTTAATGCAGCCCAGGCCTGTGCCAATGGCCTGGGTGCACACACGCGGGCTAAGACTGAATTGGGCGTGGGCCAGCCCATGTGCCTTCTTCTCGTTTCCCCCCTCTTCTGCTTCATTTTCCTCGAATTTCCTACGAATTTTTGCATGAAAACAATAGTTGAATGTGGTTTTGGCCCTTGGTTTTGTCCCTCTGACAACCCTGCCGGCCACAGTTGTGAACATAGGAGGCTAGTGAGGCCACTCCTTGCATGGAAACTCACAAGCCACGTGGATGGCCACATGGCAAGCTTTTGCCATGTAAGGAAGGGTGTAAACATGCAACAAAACCCTCCATTTTTAGTCATTTTCCAACTTGTACGAGCAACTTCACAAGCTCTGTTCTCCTTCGTCCCTAACCCAAATAGAGTGAAAAACCATCCGTTGGAAAGCTCTCACATGTCTCTACAAGTTTGTGCAAGCCGGTTGTCCAACCCACTATCCGTTTCAAATGAAAATAACCAAGAAAGGATGTTGTTCAACACTACTGAAAATCTAGAAACTGAAAAACTTGAGTTGGTTCAATCTTTGAGGTGTTAGTTCCTAAGCCATTAGAGATCTTGAGGTAAAATGGCTCTTTTGAATCCTTGTTATGTGTACTACGATTTCCAATTGATAGGAAATGGAAACTGAAATCCTAACCACGATTTATAGAGTCTTGAAGTTGATTGGTTGCTCATTGTTTCAACAGTCCCAATAGGAACTAGTTCTTGAAGGCAACTTTGACATCGTGTTTGCAATGGCTACAAACATCTAGTTGGGGCTGGGTTTGGACGTGATTAAACCGCACATTTGAGGCAAAAAGAAGGTATAAGGCTTGAACCTTAACTCTTTGTATTGATAATTTTATATGCATGCAAAGATGCATAGTTGCTTAGGGAAATCTGGGACTTATTGTCTGAAAATTCTGATGCATGCCATGTTTGATGATTGTGCTTGAGAGTAATGGTTGCCTTGCTTGCTTGCTATTTTGAGTGGACCATAACTTGTAAATGTTCTGAGAGATAAACCCCCACTGATCAAGCAAGAAAGGACCATGGATCATTAGGGTAATAGGATTAATTATGCACTAGAAAAACCATTGAAAACATGAGTGGGCAAAAATCTTTTTCATAACAGATTATGTAGAGGGTCGGTTGGATGACCAAAATTAGGTGTTTGGAGTTGAAATTTGGTGAGATGGTCCTAGACATGTTCAAAGTATGTGTACCGAATTTTAGTCCATTCTGAGTGTGGAAAGTATGTTAATCAATACACTAAGTGATTGCCTATCACACGAGAAACGTGAATTTGCAGTACCTGTTAGTGCACTGACAAACCATGGAAAATGAGGCCCTAAAATCCGAATAAAATTTTTTGGGGAATTTCTAGCGAGTGTAGAACATTTCTAAAAAATATGACACTAATCTGATGGATAGATTGATCACAACAAATTCGGAAAAATAGTTGCGCAGATAGGGCAACAATCTAAGGATATTACTAGGTGTTAGAAATTCAGGATTTTAACCAATTTTGACCCAATTGACCCAATGTTGATCAAAATTGACCTTTTTGACCCTGTTGACCACCTAGGTCAGCAAGAGCTAGTGTTGATAAGGGTTGATCGAAGTTGACTTGGTTGACTTAAGAGCTTAAGGTTGGTTGCATGTCTCACTTAACCATGTTTAACCACTTTTGACCCCATTGACCACCTTAGTCAAGTATGTACATAGTTGACTAAGTTTGATTAGAGTCGATGGAGCTGAACCAAGCTTGACTTAGTTGGTTGAGTTGACTGCATAACATAGGATTGACTATGTTGGCCAAGATTGGTCGAATCAACATAGATAGGCCACTCTTGACTAGGTCAATCTTTGATTGACCAAGGATATAGAGTTAGAGTTGAGTCAAGTCTTATGTTAGTATTAAGAAGCCATGTCAATGTTGCAGGACCCAACATTAGTGGGACGCGACTAGACACTAGAGGAGCACCGGGAGCAGAGCATCCTTGTGACTAGTATTTTTTAACTTATTACGTAAAGCTTGCTATTCTATTCATTAATGAAAGTGATATTACATGCATTTATAACCTTTAAATGAGATTTAAATGAAAATGTGCACCGAATCTTGAGGTCAGATGGTACGGGTAAGGGTATTAGATCTAGTTGAGCATTGAAGACTTGGAGTTTTGGTACTTGGGGCACGTGTTGTGTTGGTCTCTTAACTGGCCCAATTATTAAGGACTAGAAGCAACCATACATGGGGTATGAGCTGTGCCAGTCCTTAAGATAGTGTATGAGAATACGCCTAACTGTCTATGACACGCTCGAGTAGATTTCTTATCGCCTAGGAGGCTAATGAGAGCCTCGGGGAATGTTTTCACCATTAAACTATTTTCAAATGTAGGTGCACGACTGCATTGTGGATTTAAACTGCGTAAACTATTGTATTCACTCGCATAATATTATTGTTCATACATTCATGGCATCATTTTTGTTGAATTCTTATTTTAAGTTATAGATTAGATTGCATTACTCATTAAGCCTGCCATGGACAAATTGGGCTCACTACTTTAACATTTCAGGTCCTTCTGTTTTGGATAAGGGCTAGTGAGTAGTCATCACTTAGTGTTACACTCTTTTATCTTATTTTGGTATGTTTCTTCACGCCATTCGTTACTTTAAGTGTTAGAATCATGTATAGGGGTGAGGAAAACATTGTACATATTTGACATGGGTACTCCTGCTACTACTTCTACTTTTGATGATTGAACTACCTACTTTGGTTAAATATTTAATTTGACCCCTTCCCTAGGTTGATGGGCAAGCTGACCCATCTAGTAACCGCAATCATCCCCTAAACCTCAGTGCACCATCACTGTCAATCGACCACTCCACACAAAAAGTTTTGTTAGCCCACTCCCGGTACATCACATAATCAATGTCATGAAGCTATACCTCCATGATCTCAGCAAGCAGCACCCATTGGGCTCTCATCTATGCACTGACTCTGGTCTCGGTCTGTAACACCCTGGTTCCCAAAACATTCACAATTACTACATTAATCTCATATTTAGAGATGCATACACATACATATTCATTTTTGTCATGTGACATCATTGAAAACCAGGATATCACTTGTTTCACACATCAATAATAAATCTTTTGGTCCCACTATGTCACATCCTACAAAATCATATGAGTAAATAAATAAATAACAAATAAATGTATAACTGAAAACATGTTGTTCGATTTAACCCATAAATAATCAAACTAACATATGGCCCCATGGTCAGGTTCCAAATAAAAATTTAATGAAAAAAATAGTCAACGATGATCTAGACCCATATCCTACTAAAATAGGAAACAACTCTTAATTTAGAAATAACCTCACCAGTGAGATCTACTACTATTAAACTACTCTGTGGTGTCTCGTCGACACGAGCTTTCTTTTATTGGTTACCTGAAAAATAAGAAGTGGGGTGAGCTTAAAGAGCCTAGTGGATCATGCACAATATATTTCAAGCATTATTGAAGTCGAAATACAGAATATGCAAACACTTATCAAACATTAGAGATTTCAAGCAATTCAATTGTTTTTCAATTGACATTCAGACCAAAAGGGCCATCCTTGGTGTTCTTATCAAAACAATGAGCACCCAACCCTTATGACGAGGAGGATCATGCCCATCATCCAATGTTCGGGAACTAAGGTCCAACCCAGTGTTCCATTTCAAATATAATATCAATTTAATAATTTGAGAACACCCACAGAGATCAATTGTGACTCACTGAGCCGGTATGTGATTCAATTCTTGATTACAGTGATCTTAAAGTGTTTAACAAGATTAGGTTTCTAGCATGCTCAATGTCTTGTACTTTCCACACATAACAAAAAAGCAAAAGGAAAATATTGTGAAGACATGAGTTCAATATGCATATGATTATAACACATGTTATTCAACACATAAAACACCTTAGTCATCATATCATACATGTGTAAAATCAATCAATCACAATTATATCATAATCATACCCTAAGTCCAAATTGTGATATCCAGCCTTTAGGCTTTTCTCCTGAGATAGACGAAAGTATTAAGTTCAATACATCTATGGCCAGTAGACATAAGGCTTTAAGTCTACACAATAAGGAATAGAATCTATAACTCAGTAACGATAATTAGATATTACAAACTATGCATTGAACATCGCATCCCAGACAATAAAAGTGATTAGCTAGACATGAATTCAAAGGAAATCATAAAATTAAATTCAAAGAAGTAATACATACTCTAATTTCTTAAACAATCTTCAATTCTCAATAAAAATCTAGTTTTTCATGCCCTAGCAGCTGTCACAGTGATTTCTCTTCCATCCTCTCTCCTCTCGACTCTAATTACCCTTATCTATTTATAGTCCTGAACTAAAAAAATCTAAAAAATACGAAAATCTCGCTAGACAATCGAGTGACTGCGGTCCATGACTTCTATGTCAAAACCTAGGAATTCTCCATGTTCTGTCCACTGCGGTCTATGTTGTTTCTATGCAAATCACGTTCTGGTGACCGTGGTCACCAATACATTGTATGCTGGTTTTATTCTTCTGTTGTTACTGCGGCCTTCAGTTCTTGGACCGCGGTCTACTGGTATTTTTTCATGATTCCATCTCTTATTTGCCTTCTTCTGATGCATTCTTCCTGTGTACTTCAACCTGTATCCTACAATACACTCAATTCTTTTCCCAGACATTATTTTCTCATAAAAGAATATCAAAACTATAAAAAAACAAGGCTTAAAAGTTATTAAACAATGTAAATCCATAACTACATGCAACTATTGCTAATTGTGCAATTCTTTACTTCTATTTTCCCTTATTTCTTATAAAATGCAACATTTTGCCTATTCTAATGTTAGTTTACTATGCGACTAACAAATACCCCCAAACTTAGACTAATGTTCGTCCCTGAACAATGATTCTAATCTAAAATTAACATGTCATGCCATATAAAATTTAAATTCTTTTTTCACTCATCATTGTAACCTCAATTTTCCATTCCTATAGCTTATGACTCGTCAACACTTCCTTAGGGCCATTCAGTTTGTCTAGATTTTTAGTTCATCCTCTATTCTTTCTCAACTTCACCCTTTCATCTGTTAGTATCTCAATTCTCCTAGACTTTGTAAGTGATTTGCAGGTACCATCCCATTCACATAAATCATTTCCTAATACTTAAGTACATAGACTCTCTCAATTCTCTCCTCTATCTATCTTCTACTTAAGTCAAATTATAGTTAGGATCAGTGGTCTTTCTTTTAGGTTGTAACGTGGTCTGTCTCAAGGTACAAGTGTAATAGGAATTTAAATCTAACTCAAGTGTACACTCATAGCAATAATAACAACCTATTTTATTTGATATATTTTTTTCAATATAGCTTGATCCTTTCTTTTCAAGCCTTTGTATTTCTCGTTCATGCTCACAACCATGTCTTCATAGCTTCCCCAAACTTATTTCATGACGTGCACTCCAAATTTTACTCACATGTACACTCATACAAAAGTAGAAAGTGCAGCTATCAATGACAATACTGAATACTAAAGAAAATAAATATAACTCTCTTTTTTTTTTTTACTCTAAGGAAATAAAAGCTAAACAAAAATAGAGAACATATATATTTCAATGTTAGCATCTCCTCCTTCTTTCACATAATCAGAATAGGTATTATTAAAACCATGAGTGCACACAAATAGGTCTAACTGATATATTCATCAAAGGATTGAGTGTTTATATATATAATGTTTAGGTTCATAACAAGAAAACAGGCTATAAGGCTCAAAATTGGTTACAAAGGATTAGAAATGTTGGGACTGGCCTTTAAGAGTCTGTGGGAAATTCACTCTATTCGTAGTTTGGTTTCCACCCCTCACTTTCCTCAGCTTCAGAGTTTTAATCTACCTAAGACTACAGAGATCTCTTACGGTCAAATTTTAGACAAACCAAGCACACAGACTGTTTGAAAGTACCCTAGTTCTTTGTCTCATCACACTAGAGGAATTTTCAATTTCATAGGTTACTCAGTGAAAATTTTCAAAACTATGGCATGACTCTGGCCTAAGTGACATCTATATGCTCTATATGCTCATGTCCTAACTAATGTGCTCATGTATTATCACTAAATAAACAATCCTAATATCTAAATGTCATGATAGAACTTAAATAGCTATGCATGTGATATGCCAAAAATATATGCAGTTTAGAAGTATTAATGCACACAAAATATGTAAATAAAAAAAAATCTTAAAAAAAATAAACCTGAAATGAACTTGAAGAAGAATTTCTTCAGTGCGCACCCCCAAACTTATATTGTACCTTGCCCTCAAGTGCACATAGATACGTAAACATGCATTCAAAGAAAAAGAAAAAAATTAATCTGGAAATTATGGCAAAATATAGATTAGCATTAGACCAATGAACTAAAGTTAGAAATAATGCATTAACAGAAGAAAAAGAAAAACATAGGAACCACAAAGGTACAAAAGTTTGATTTTCCAAGACAGACACAAGAGAAGCAACATAAGCATCGAAAACTATGGTGCTCAAAGATCTGCACCAAAGACTTCGTCCTCTGTAATAAAGTCATTGAAATTATCACCACCACCGTCCTCATCATCATCATCATCATCATCTGTAGGGACCACTAGCGGAGTCGGCTGTATTGGAGGCACACAACAAGTCATCTCCATGTAAGGCACGACATAAGGGGGAGGAGGAAAAACAACAACCATATCCGGGTCCTTACGATGCATCCACTCGGTCATGTATGCCATCCAGTGCATCATAGTGTGCTCTGTAGTAGATAGAGATGCAGCAGCGGCTGAAGAAGACTAAGGGGCATCCGCAGGGCATGTAGAGGCTGAGGCAGGAGCAGTAGCAGGTGGAGGAGACTTTGAAGAGGCCCTACGCCTCTTGGAAGTGGTGGATGTGAGCATCTTCACCGCAATATAATCCTTCATCTTCAATAAAGGCTCTGTTTTGTCCCATACGACCCCCGCCCGTCTGCATAATTCTGTAATTAGAGTAGGGTATGGCAGACCTGCATTAGTTCTATCTATAGCAGACTTGATAGAACTAGAGATGAGTGCCCCAATATTAATTGAGAGTCCTTTCATGATGCAGTAAACTAACACTGCTCTCTCTACTGTCACTCTGTTAATGGCCAAGGAGGGAAGTAGATTGGCACACAAGCTAAATACAGTCAAACCTTTTCCTCAGTCTTAAACATAGTCTTCATGAGGTTGACGGGCTTATTGTTGTAGCGAATCCATGATGCCTCGTCAACACATAGTGTCTGAAGAACCTCATCTGGATCAAACCTCGGCAGTAATGTATAGTAATCATCCAGAGAGTCCGCGTGTAACACCCCAACCCCCACATTCCTTGAGTTTTGGATAATCACCATTATTTGATGGTGGACTTAACCAATTGGCGGGTCGGGCCGGTGTTACGTTACAAGCGATACACACTTGACTTTCTATTTTTCAATACCACTTGCCTTAGAGTAAATTTAATAGTACAAATTCACATATAATAAAATCAAGGCAATTAAAGATAAAGAAAAATTCAACTTCTTTATTAATAAAAGAAGAAAGTACATAGCTTTCTAATTCAAGAATAAACCATTACATTGTTTATCAAAGAGATTCATAAACTCAAAATAAAAATCAATTTTTAGCGGAAGTCTTATTTCAAAATTGGCCAACATGCCCTTATATTAAAAAGAAACTTTAAGAAAATAGAAACTTGCTAAAAAGCTATCCAAAATCCCATGATCTTCATGATTTCAAATTCTTGAAAAATAAAAGGAAGGGGTGAGCACAAAGC
>JAJIYU010017767.1:0-11536 GCA_030144865.1 Tinospora cordifolia | reverse complement strand
TACTAACAATTGCAGTAGAAAGAGTAAAGGGAAAGACTAAGGGAGAGAGAGAAAGAGAGGGAGAGACGTAGAGAGAGAGAGGGAGAGACACAGAAAGAGAGAGAGAGAGAGCAAAGAGAGAGGGAAAGACAGAGAAAGAGACATAGAGAGTGGAGAGAGCATAGAGAGAGGGACACAAAAAGAGATAGAGGAAGAGAGGAAGAGAGTAAGGAGAGACGAAACTACAAAGTAGCAGAGATGATCACCGGAGTTGGAGTGATGTATGGGATCGTCGGAGTCACAAAAATGATAATTGGAGTCGCAGAGATGTCGGAGACGATCGCTGGAATTGGAGTCTGGAAGTTGTTCACTAGCTGGTTCGAGTCGTGCAATCGGAGTGATGTCAAGGATCGTCGAAGTCGCAAAGATGATCGTTGGAGTCACACAGATGTTGAAAATGATCACTAGAGCCGAAGTCTAGAAGTTGATCGTTGGCTGGTTCTAGTTGTGCAATCAAGTCATGTGATCGAGTCTAGAAGCCTTTAATTTTTTTAAAATTTACGGAGACACACCCCAAATTTTTTGCAAAAACACCCCCCCCCCCTGGGCGCCTAGACCACTGCCTAGGCGCTGAGAGGGCCTGTGCGCCTAGGTGCTGGACAATACTGTGTAGCCTAGGTGGCGCCTTGACAACACTGGTGCAAAGTGGATGTAAAATAAAAAAGATTTTCCAAAATTCGTCGAAATCAATCAATAAAATCGGAACAAAATTTAATACACTTAAACAAAGTTGCAATTTTTTTCAAAATGCAAAACTTCAACAAAATTTGTTAAAATTATATAACATTCAACAAAATCTCATGAGATTCAAGGGAGGAGTAGAAAATGTTATTTTACTAGTATCAAAATATCAATAATTATGTGTTATCATCAACTTCATCAACTAACAAGACTCTAAAAATTTTAATAAACAATTTCAAATTGTAAACAATTATGTAGTTTGCGGAATATATTTTACCAAAAAGAGAAGAAAATGAGCAAATAAATAAATAAATAAAGCTGGATTTAAGATAAAAACTTAAAAATTAATAAAATAATCTCCAAGACCATGTTCTTTTAGTTATTACTTTTTTTAATAGAAACTATTATATTAATAATAAATAAAATTGTGGAGCTTGATGATCAAGGCACCACAAACAACCAAGATTACAGACTATGTAAGATGTTTGCTCGTTGACGTAGCCATTCCCCAAAATTTCAACCTTACCCTATTTTAGTACAAGAAACCCAAGTAGCAAATAAAACATTAAATCTTTCCCACACAGTAATATCCGACCTACACCTATCCAAAAAGAGCATTTTATTTCTTTCTTCCCACACTGTGTACCACACTGTAAAGACCATAATCTTCCAATATTGCTGCAACCTTCTTTGAGCTACATTAGCCGGAATACTAAAAAGATCTTGGTCTATAGTTATTTGTCCACCTTCTCCAAAGCTGTTGTATCATCTTGCCTTGACCAAAAATGTGAGAAGTAGTCTCCGAGTTATCCCTGCACAACAACCATATAAAAGGGTTAAGAGCATACTCAGCAAACTTTCTTTGGAGTTTTTCTGCTATGTTTAGCTTATTCAAGCTAATTAACCAAGCTAACATTCTTATTTTTGTTGGAACTTTTGTTCTCCATATGAAGTCCACCGAAACTGTTGGTTGGTTGGTCCTACTAACACTAAGTTGGGTCATGAAAGATCTAACTGAGAATCTTTTGGATCCTTCACCAATCCACATTGGCCAGTCCTCAACATTGGTGTCCTCTTGATGAAAATTTTGCAGCAGGTTCATCATCTCACTTATTTCTTCTATAAATCCTTCTCTATGTTTATGCTTATATGAAGGTCCCACCCCCAGATACTTCTATTGTCCACTGTGTTCCTTGATCTAAACTCAACAACCGGCCCTTCCTTCATATTAGATAATCTAAAAACATTGGGGAATTACAAAAAGGAGGAGTGGAGCAAATTACAAAAACGACAAAAAGGATACAAAGGAGATGAAAACTATTCTATAAGAGAAGACAAAACGACGTACAATAATAAAGAAGAGTCAAAGGAGTAAATGTCAAGTCCAGAGTTTCAAGAAGGGCGAGTAGAACTATGTGTCATTCAATATGAGATATAAACAGTTCTCGCTATGCTCATCAAGAGATAGTAATGAGATCATTATACAGGAACTGACTAGGGCCCGACAATACCAGATTGTGGTGACTAAGGAAACTATAAGATGGATTAAGAAGGTGCTGGGGAAGGTGAATGAGAACATAGAAGGAAGAAGAAAAACTGAAATACACCAGGTCCAAGGCTACACTATACCCATGGAGATCTTGGCAAACGATAATGGCAGATATATAAAGTTAACGAAGCTGATCAGGGGACAAAGACAGAGTATAGTTATTCCAGAGGAGACTAGGACAGAAGCATGGAGAAATTTGTGGAGTGCTCTGGACATGGTGGTCCAAGAGGAAAGAAACGACAAAGTAGGGCGGTGGAGAGAGGAAGAGAGAAACAAAAGGTCGTTCACAGTAGTCGACTCGAGGAGGAAAGAGGATATGATCAAAAAGGGGTGTGGAAAAGAACTCAAGAGGGACAACAGAGGCTGAAGAGAGTGCAGGAAGATAAGTGAAGACAACAAAAGGTCGAAGAAAAGTTTGTCTGGTCAGAGGAAGTGACGAAGTTTCTGATAATAAGAACATCAGACAAGACTCCATGGAGAACGGTAGAAAAGTCGATGCGCCAGATCTTGAAATGGGAGATCCAGATTCACCGGCTGGATACAGCTAGAGGAATCATATTTTGTCACGAAAAGGATGACATTAAAACAATACGGAAGGCGAAGTATCAGACTCACATAGGTGGATTTTACTTTGAAGAATGGAGCGAAGACCTGGTGGCTTTGGGTGGACAAGTTGCTTGCCGGAATTCCTGGATGGGGGTAGAAGGGATCCGTCTGCAAGACTGGAACATGCAAACCTTCAAGAAAATTGGGGAGGCTTGCGGGGGGCTGCTGGAAATAGCAAATATCAAAAGAACTGGCGCGTCCATGGAAGTGGCGATTCTAAGACTAAGAGGGCACGAATCAGGATTCTTGCCGAAGGAATTCGACATCTATGATGAAACAGGAGTGCAGGAGCTAAAATTAATGGAGGTCGAGAGGAATTGGGGCCTAGAGATCAAAGAGCTTCGTCTTCAGATTCTGGAAAATTTCGCCGAAAACCACATGGATGAGATTACAGAAGCCGGCGACTGGAGGACGGGCGACGATCGGAGCTCCAACATCGAGGTGCAGAGTTCTGATGAGGAAGGAATAGAAGCTACGATCGAGGGTGGCGTAGCCTCAGAGGATGACAGGATGTCAAGCGGCGGGACACATGGCGTCCACAGAGTAACGGGTCGGAGACTTTTAAATTTTGAAGGCAGAGAGGAAGGAAGATCGGAGAAAAAAGCGACCGAGGAAGAGGGAGTAGGCCTTATCAAGTGGGATGGACACGCCAAATGGGCCAAAACAAGTTGGGAAAGGGCCCAAGAGAGGGGGCTACACAAACGGGTCGGAGTCAACCAAGCCCAGAAGTCGATAAACATAACGGGGCCCACGGACTTAGGAAGCGACACAGATATGCTCAAGAGAGGGCCCGAGTGGAAAGCGGAGGTGACCAGTTATAAAAGGTTGGACCGTGCTAACCTGAAGGTCTACAGGAGAAATAAAATACAGCAAAGAAAGAGATTCGGGGCCCAAGCTTGGTGGGAGCTACAGGCGGAAGAGAGTGACTCAAAAGACACACTGGACTCGAAAGACCAGAAATATCTCATGCAAACAGATTCTGAAAGGGAGGAAGAAACACAACAACAAGAAGAGGATTCTACACCAGAGGAGGAACCAGTTTCAGAAGAAGATGAAGGGCGACACCAGGTATGTAATCCTTTCTATGCCCCCACCCTCTCTCTATACGATAGTGAAACTGACAATTTTAGACCAAAAGGAAATCTTCGGGTGGAAGGAGAAAATAGATATAAGGAAAAAGAGGCCCCGGAAGGGAGGCGGAAAAATATGAGTATGACAGAAGGGGAAAATCAAATGATGAGAGGAGATGAGGCAAGTAAGAAAGAACAACAGGCCCAAGACAGGGAGATTGAACGAGTTCAAAGGTTCTTGGACTCATTGAATTCTCAGCTAGTTGAGGTGCAGTAAGGTAGAGGTTCCCGGGGGTTGTGCTTGTCCATGAAGATCCTTAGTTGGAATGTCAAAGGTTGCGGTTTTCCCAAGAAGCGTCTTCTAATAAGAAGGACGATCACTGCAGCCAAAGCGGATTTGATCACGATCCAAGAGACTAAGAAACACAAGATAACAGACGACTTGGTAGCAGAAATCTGGAAACGGAGGTATGCGGGGTGGGTGGACAAACCAACGAATGGCTCAACTAGAGGAATTATCATTATGTGGGATACCAGAATGTTTTCAGTTCATGAGAAGTGGGAAGGAATGCACTCCTTGACTATCCAGCTCCAAGGAGATGATGGAAAGTTGAAGTGGTTTACGGTAGCATGGTATGAAAATTAGACGAAGTTTGTCGAAATTAGCCGAATTAATTAGGTAATTTGGACAATCGAAACGAATTTCGCCTGTAATTATAAAATTGCAAAATTTCGTCGAAATCTTCGAAAAATCAGCGAAGTTCATTTAAAATTGAAGTTTTGAAGATTTTTATAGAAAAAAAATTGTATAAAAGTTGTGAAAAAGAGCATTTTTAATGAAAGAATTTATGTGGTGCACAAAGAGAAGGAAGAACAAACTATAACTTGGAAGAAGAGATGATAGAGAGAAGAGTAATAAGAGAAAAATAAGCTAAAAGCCTAAGAGACGAGACGTCGAGAAAAGAAAGAGAAAGGACAACCTAGGTTTATGTTTGCAAGGCTATTAGAGTTTGACAATAAATTTTTTTTTGTTTCTTTCTTTTCTCTAACAGTTTTAAGTTAACACATGCGATGTGCATAAAACATTGCTATTGTTAAAATACATGTTCAAAACCATTACATGTATACTTTTATATGTAAAATCTATATATTTCTTTTTTTGGTAATTTTAATAAAAATTGTCCATATTTTAGCACTTACATAGTATTTTTTTTGAATTTGTCTAACTTGTTAAATTTTTACAAAAATTCTTTCCAATTTCTCGAACTCTTCAAATTAATTCTAATTTTTAAAGGTCGAAGTTTGGGACGAAGTCGAATTTTCATTCCTGGTACGGTAGTGTATGGCCCATGTGACAAAGAGGGCAGGGAAGAATGCCTCATCGAATTGGCTGCTATTTCAGCCATAATTCAAGGTCCCTGGTGTATAGGGGGGGATTTCAACCTGATCAGGCAGGCGGAGGAGAAAAGAAGAAGCTCCAGATATACGTTTAGTATGAAACAGTTTGACAATTGGATCCATGACATGAACTTGCAGGAACCAGTTCTAAAGAATCTGAAGTATACTGGAGCAATGGGAGAATGAACCCTGTCATGTCCAAGATTGATAGATTTCTGTACAATGATGAGTGGGGTATGCTCTTTAATCAACAAAGAGTGTGGGGTTTGCAGAGAACAACATCTGATCACTGGCCAATAGTGTTGGATACTGAAGAAGTCAAATGGGGGCCAACTCCATTTAGATTTGAGAACTCTTGGTTAAATCAGAAAGATTTCCAAGAAATGATAAAAAAGGAATGGAATGCAGATAGGAGCATGGGATGGGCAGGATACAAAATTATGATGAAGTTGAAGAATCTGAAAGAAGTTTTGCGATCATGGGATAAGGGTAAGGAGACAGAGGAAATATCTAGGAAGAATATTCTAATGGAAGCCTTGAGGAAGACTGACTGGAGGTTAGAGAATGAAGATGGAGAGGACATTATGGAGGAAAGGAAAAAGTTAATAGAGGAGATCTATTCAGTTGAATGCAAATTGGAAAGGAAAAACAGACAGAGGGCTAAAATAAAGTGGGCCAAAGAGGGGGATGTCAACTCAAAATACTTTCACAGGATTTTGACCCTAAGGAAGGCGAGGGCTACTATCAGCAGATTGGACGATAAGGAAGGCAAGCTGCTGGAAAGAGGGGAGGAGATTCAAAGTATCATTTTAGAATACTTTGAAGACATATTCAAGGAGAAATCTGACAGGAAGTGGGGAATAGAAGGATTACAATGGCAAACAATTCCGGAAGAAGATAGGAGATGGCTGGAAAGAGACTTTGAAGAAGAAGAAATAAGTAATTTAGTGTTCAGCTGTGATGGAAGCAAGGCCCCAGGTCCGGATGGATTCACAATGGCTTTTTTCCAAAAAAATTGGGATACGGTGAAGCAGGATGTGATTAATTGTCTCCAAGAGTTTCATAGAGATGGCATAATTAATAGGAAGGTGAATGAGACATACATATGTCTTATTCCAAAGAAGCACAATGCCATGAGAGTCGAGGATTTTAGGCCAATAAGCCTCACCACAAGCATATACAAGATCATCGCAAAGACTCTTGCCAACCGATTGAGAGGGGTTCTCCACAAAACGGTAAGCCAAAATCAGATGGCTTTCAGAAAAAACAGGCAAATAATGGATGCAATTATGATAGCCAATGAAGTAATGGTAAGGAAAGCTTGCTGATGAAGGTGGATTTTGCTAAGGCATATGATTCTGTAAGATGGAGCTTCTTAGACTTCATCCTTAAAAAGAAAGGCTTTGGCGAAAAGTGGAGAAGATGGATCCAA
This sequence comes from Tinospora cordifolia, assembly GCA_030144865.1. Classification (NCBI taxonomy): domain Eukaryota; kingdom Viridiplantae; phylum Streptophyta; class Magnoliopsida; order Ranunculales; family Menispermaceae; genus Tinospora; species Tinospora cordifolia. The sequence goes on along the minus strand of JAJIYU010017767.1, from coordinate 4,761 downwards.
GGATGTTTAAAAATAGTGAACTACTCAATATTTATAAATGGGAGACCTAGGGGAAAATTTAATGGATATAGAGGCCTTAGACAAGGAGATCCTCTATCGCCCTTCCTCTATACCTTAGTGGCAGATACAATGTCCAGAATTCTAATCAAAGCAGTGGATAGTGGAAGAATGGAAGGTATGAAAGTGAGAAAAGATAGATTCCAGATTACCCATCTTTTGTTTGCGGATGACTGCATCATATTCATGAAGAATAGTGAAGAAGAAGTCAAGGTGATCAAGGATGCTTTATGTACTTTCAGCCTCGTTTCAGGATTGGAAATAATTGGGAGGAAGAGTCAAATTCTAGGCATCAATATGGACAAGGAGGTGGTGGAAAGGGAGGCCCAAACTTTAGAGGTTTCAGCTGGAGACTGACCTATCCATTATTTGGGAGTCCCCCTAGGGGGAAATCCCAACAGAATTGAATTTTGGAGTAACATGATCCAAAAAATCGAGAATAGGGCAGTCGGGTGGAAGAGAAGTCTTCTATCAAGAGGAGGAAGACTGCTTCTGTTGAGAATAGTCCTAGAAGCCATTCCTACTTACTTCCTATCAGTTTTTAAGATGCCAAAAACAGTGGCCAAAATCATTGAAAGTCATATGAGGTCTTTCCTTTGGAAGAAGGAAGGTGAGGACAAGAGTCAAAATTTAGTGAATTGGGAGAAAGTGTGCAAAGATATTCAGCAAGGGGGGTTAGGAGTGGGTGGCATGATAAAAAGGAACATAGCTTTGAGGGAAAAATGGGTGTGGAGAATGCATAACAATCCGGAAGCTATGTGGGCTAGAGTTATAAAAAGCATCCATGGGTCAAGAATGTTTGGGAAAGAAGCTGGTTAAAATAAAAAAAGTAGTCACAGGGCTCCGTGGAAGGATATATTCAGCTTATATGACAAAGTTAAGGAAAGCATTGTTTGGAAAATAGGAAAAGGTGATAAAGTAGAATTTTGGGGGGAAAGATGGTGTGGTTCAGAAATGCTAAAGGAAAAATTTCCTAACGCCTTTAGACTCTCGGATATGAAGGAAGGACCAATAGCAAATTTTGGATCTAGCAGCGATGTAGAAAACAGAAGAGTGTGGGAGTGGAATCTTCATATTAATAGGAATATAGGGGAGGGCAGTTTTCAAGAAATAAGCAATTTAATGGAAATGTGGCAGAATTTTCAGCAAGAGAAAGATAACAGTGAGGACCGACCATTAAGGATAGTTGAAGGATCTAAGAATTTCTCAGTCAGCTCATTTAGGATACAATTGAGTAAGAGAAGAACAAACCAAAATGGAGTGCCGGTGAATTTCATTTGGAAGACAAGGGTTCCCCAAAAAGCAAAAATGCTTGCTTGGCTTATAAGTCTTAATAGGCTAAATACAGCAAAAAATATTCAAAAAAAGTACGTTGTGTATACTCTAAATCCTTCCATTTGTCTATTATGCAGGGATAATTCAGAGACAAGTGCCCATATTTTTGGTCCTTGTAAGTTAATTCAGCAACTGTGGAGTAGATGGGCGCAGTATTATAAAGATTCTGGTTCTCCCATGAGTGATGATATTTTCAAGATTCTGGACAGCATAGTGCAAAGAAGATTGCAGCAGTATTGGAAGATCATCATATGTGCAGTATGGTACACAGTATGGGAAGAAAGAAATAGAAGACTTTTTTCAGATATATGTAGGACGGAGATGGCTATTTGGGAATGGTCTAACATTCTTTTTGCTTCTTGGGTCTCTTGTAATAAAATAGGAAAAGGATATAGTTTTGAGGAGTGGCTATGTCAAGGAGCAAAAATCTTGCATAGTCTGTACTTTTAATGTACTTAGAGCTTTGATATCTCATCAGGCTCTCTTTTCTTATCAATATAATAGTTTCTCTTCAAAAAAAAAAAAAAAAAAACATTGGGGAATTTTTATTTTAGAATTTCTGATCCGCACCACTTCTCCTCCCAAAAGTCTACTTTGTGCCCTTTCCCTACTTTCCATATAATGTTTTCCTTCACTTGACCATAAATGTTGAAAATGTCCTTCCAAGGAGCCCTATGGCTGTTCCTTCCATTCAAAGCAACCTCTTTTCCGAACATTTTAGAGTCATGAATACTCTTAATTACTTTGGCCCACATAGCATCAGACTTTTCATATATTCTTCACAACCATTTTCCCCTCAAGGCAATGTTTCTTTTGATCATACCTCCCACTCCCAAGCCTCCTTGCTGAATTTTTTTACAAACCTGGTCCCACTTCACTAGGTTTGGCCTTTATACTCATCCTTCTTCTTCCAAAGGAATTGTCTCATATTTCTCTCAATGATTCTTGCCACTGTTTTAGGCATTTTGAAAACTGACATGAAATAGGTAGGGAAAGCTTTTAGAATTGTCCTCAATAAGAGAAGCCGCCCTCCTCTTGATAGAAAACTCCTTTTCCAACATGCTGCCCTGTTCTTTATCTTTTAAATCATATGGTTCCAAAATTCTAATTTATTGGGGTTCCCTCCTAGAGGCACTCCCAAATATTGGATAGGCCGTTTTCCAGAAGAAACATCTAGCTCTTGGGTCACCCTTTCCACTACCTCCTACTCTATGTTTATGCCTATCAGCTAGCTCTTCCTTCCATTAATTCTCATTCCAATCAAAAAACTGAAAGCCCTTAAAGTTTCCTTGACTACCTTGATCTCCTTCTTACTGTTTTTCATGAAAATGATGCAGTCATCTGCAAACAACAGATGTGTTATCTGAAAACTTTCCCTTCCCACTTGCATGCCCTTCATTTTTCCAAGTTCCACTGCCTTGTACAAGATTCTGGTTAGAGTGTCTGTTGTAAGGGTGTAGAGAAAGGGAGATAGGGGGTCTCCTTACCGTAGGCCTCTATAACCATTGAATTTTCCTCTAGGCTTTCCATTTGTAAACACAGAATAGTTAACTATTTTCAAGCATCCTTGAATCCATCTCCTTCATTTTTCTCCAAATCCTTTTTGTTTTAGAACAGAATCAAGGAACCAAATCCTTTTTGTTTTAGCGAAATCCACCTTTAGCATAATACCTTTCTTGCCATTAATCCTATAATCCTCCACTGTTTCATTTGCAATCAAAATTGCATCCATGATTTACCTATTTTGAACAAAGGCCATTTGATTTTCACTCACAGTTTTATATGAAGGACCATCCTAAGACGGCTGGCTAAAGTCTTTGCAATAGTTTTGTAGATACTTGTGGTGAGGCTTATCGGCCTATAGTCCTCAACTTTCATAGTATTATGCTTCTTAGGAATTAGGCAAATATACGTCTCATTAACTTTTATGTTAACTATGGCATCCCTATGGAATTCTTGAAGGCATTTTACTACATCTTGCTTCACCATTTCCCAGTTCTTTTGGAAAAAGGCCATTGTGAAGCCGTCCGGGCCTAGTGCCTTTCTCCCCTCACAGCTAAAGACTGAATTCCGAATTTCATCTTCCTCAAATTCTCTTTCCAACCAACTTTTGTCTTCTTCTGTTATTCCTTGCCATTGAAGCCCTTCTACCCCCCATCTCATATCAGACTGCTCTTTGAAAACAATGCCTTTGAATGATAAACTAATAAATTGAGCATGGCAAAATGAAACTAGGAAAACATATGGATGAGAAGCAAGTCACTGCAAAATTAAATATCAAGACAAAGAAAAGAAATAAACAAAAAGCTACAATTTCAAATCCATCAACCCCCTTATTAAGAAAGTTGATTTACGATCACTTATTGATAATTTATAAATTGACAACTATATATTTACATTCCAAATACTTCCATCTAATTGCTTTCCTCAAAGCACAACTCAAATGGAAGACAGAAGAGAAAGTTAATTCCAAATACACCATTGGTAATAAAGCATTCAAAAATCAAGGAACATGATGTCCACAATGGAGAACAACGCAGGCGAGGTAGTGGAAGGCCCTAAGCAAAGTTCATCATTAATTGAGGACCATGTTTCCATAATTTTCTCCTAGATATTAAAGAGGAGGTGGGTAATGATGGCACAAACTAGCGCCCAAAGATACACACAACTCACAATGCCTTGAAGCCCCTTTTACTCCTGATGAAATCAAATTAAGAGTTTTTAATTGTTCGGGGAAACTGCCCTAAGACCATATGGATTCAACATGAAATTCTACCAAACTTTCTAGGGGTTTATCCCAGTGTTGTCAAGGCGCCGACTAGGCGGCGCCTAGTCATCCAATTCCTCCCAGCGCCTAGGCGCTGGTCTGGGCATTGGGAGGGAGATTTTTATAAATAAAAAAAATTTAAGGACCTTTTTACAAATATGCATAGAATATAAGGGTTTAAAAATAAATATATTTATTACATCTTCAAAAGCCCTAATACCATCTTCGTCATCCAACCCAAGAGCACAGCACATCACCGGCGAGTTCGTCTTCTTCCAAAACTCTGGCGACTTCGTCTTCTTCCAATACTCCGGCGACTTCGTCTTCTTCCAATACTCCGGCGACGTCGTCTTCTTCAACCTCCAGCGACTTCTCTCGCAGCTCCATCTCTCTCTCTATCGCAAGTCCCTCTCTCACGCAATCTCTCTCTCTCTCTCTCTCTCTCTCTCTCTCTCTCTCTCTCTCTCTCGCAATCTCTCTCTCGCAGCTCCCTCTCTCTCTCGCAGCTCCCTCTCTCTTGCAGTCTCTCGTAGCTCTCTCTCTCTCTCCCAGTCTCTCTCTCTATCTCGCACTCTCTCACTCTCGCTGGCAATCTCTCTCGC
>JAJIYU010017766.1:0-11538 GCA_030144865.1 Tinospora cordifolia | reverse complement strand
TCATTTAATTATCAAATTAAGGTTTTATTTGTTTAATTTTCACTATATCTCTAATTTATTTTATTTTTCATGTGTTATCCCACAATTTGCACTCAAAAGAATTTTGAAATTCATTTATTTAATTATTTGACAAAATTCTGGGGTATTACAAGCCCCAACTATGACAACAATCTCAGTGGATAGTTTAGAATTAGAACCGATGGCAAAATCAAGCCCAAATCTATGTAGTATTAGATGTTTAGGCAGGGCTAGTAGCAACCATGACAGATATATTTTGATTATTTAATATTATTGTCAAAATGTTGTTTGACTCTAGCACTACATTTTCGTTTATTTTTTGAGGACTTAATAAGCAAATTGCATCTAGTTAGTACTCTATTACAAGCACATATACATGTAGCCACACCCATAAGGAATACCATATCATCTAGGAGAAACTACAATTGTGAATTGAGGTTTAGAGACAAAATGGTTACAACAAGCCTTTGTGTCTTACCATTCTATGGGTATGACATGATATTGGGCATGGATTGAATGACCTAGTATCAAAGTTAGATTAACTATAAAAAATGGAGAGTCACATTAACTCTAACCTTAGGAGAAATCGTAAAGGTTTATGGTGATGTGTCGAGGATTCCAAGGAATCCTTTGGTGGCAATGCCATGTTGCATTACTCAGAGCAAAGACTTTAGGAAGCTAGAAGATGAGGATACCATTTAGACACAACTGGGGATACAGGATATTCAAGTTGTGAGCCTCCACCTAGATGTTTTCCCAAATGACTTCCCAAGACTACCACCAAAGAGGGAGGTAGCTTCCAATATCAAAGTGTACCTAAGAATTAATCCTATAGCCATTCCACCCTATTGAATGACACTTATGGAGTTGATAGAGCTAAAGACTCAATTGGATGAGCTTTGTGAAAAAAAGGGTTCATTCAACCAAATGAATTGCTTTGGGAAGATCCAATTTTATATGTCAAGAAGAAAGATAAACTCATGAGGTTGTATGTAGACTATTGGAGACAAAATTAGGCCATGATGAAGAAAAAATATGCATTGCCAAGAATTGCTAACCTCTTTGATCAATCATAGGGAGCTACTCACTTCTTCAAGATTAATCTTAGGTCAGGGTATCACTAGTTGTGTATCAGGGAGTCAAGTACTTTGAAGATAGCATTCTGGATCCGATATGGTCACTTTGAGTTCATAATGATGCTATTCGGATACCTAATGCATAGACAACATTCACGATTCTAATAAATATGGTTTTTGAACCTTATTTGGATCAATTCATAATAGTTTTTGTGGATGACATCTTGATCTACTAGAAATCACGAGAAAGAACATATAGAAAACTTGAAGACTACATTTGATATACTCAGAGTTCATCAGCTATATTTGAAGTTTAATAAATGTGAATTCTAGATGAGGATGGCCAAATTCTTAGGCCACATTATTTCTATGAATGGCATATCAATGGACTCAAAGAAGTTGGGGTAGTCATTAATGGAAAGCAATCCAAATTTAGTCACTAAGATAAGGAGTTTCTTAGGATTAATTGGGTATTTCAAACAATTCATACAAGATTTTGCCAACTTAGTTGAGCCTATGATAAAGCTAACTATGAAAGGAGTCAAACTCATTTGGGATGACTTATGTGAGACAACTTTTTTGGAGCTAAAGAAAAAACTAACTTTAGCTCTTATACTGATAAGCCTGACACATAGAGTTGGTTATGTTGTGTATACGAATGCATCAAGGAATGGCTTAGCATAGTACTAATGCAAAATGGAAAAGTCATCAAAACTCATGAGCATAATTACTTAACTCATGATTTAGAGCTTACGGTAATAGTCTTTGCCCTAAAGATTTAGAGTGTAACTCCCCAACCCCCCACATTCATTGAGCATTGGACATAACCACCATTCTTTGACAGTGGACTTAATCATTTGGGGGTTCAGGCCAGTGCTACTTTACAAGTGACACACACTTGACTTTCTATTTTTCAATACCTCATGCCTTAAAATAAATTCAAGAATACAAATATCATTCAATAAAATCAAGGCAATTAAAGATAATAAAAAATTCAACTTCTTTATTCATAAAAAGAAAGTACATAAATTTATAATGTAAACTATTACATTGTTGATCAAATGAAATTCATAACCCCTAAAATAAACTAAAATTTCAGCGGAAGACTTATTCAAAATTGGGCAACATGCCCTTACATTAAAAGAAACTTTAAAAAATAAAAACTTGCTAAAATCCAAATTCCATGGTCTTCATAATTTAATTTCTTGAAAAAGAAGAGGAAGGGATGAGCACAAAGCTCAATGGATCTTTTTCAAACAACCATTTTTTAAATTCAAACTAATAACACATTCATATTTCAAACACTTGCATACATTAGGCATTTCAAACAACATTTTTGTTTAAAGTTGAGATTTTAGACCAAAAGGGTTTTTAAGCCCTTGATGTTCTTTATAAAGTATCTCCTTAGAGTGAAATATAGCTTTTCTTAGCCAATTTCATTGGACTTTTGGACTTCAAGGGAACTTATCCACCAACCAAGTACTTTGGTCTTAAAACCTTATGAACTAATCATATGAAAAGAACATCCATAGTAACCCACATGTTTACTATGATGGTATGTGTTTATTTTCACCATCTTCTTTTATTAATTCTTGAATCATCAATTAAACTTCAAAATATGAAACTAAAAATTCAGAATATAAGCATTAACGAAATCAAATCATGGAACATCCATAATCATACATCATTTCTTGAAATAAAACCTAAGCATGATACTAAACATGGCATGATCACTATGAATGCATAAATTTGAACAAGAATTGAATATGAAACTGAAATATGTTTTAGAATGCTAGAACTGAAATTATTTTAATTTCAAAAACCAAACAAACAATGAACATGCTAGCAATTTGAATAAGAAAAAGGGGTGTTAGAAAAATCACTTCCACCTTAAATACGTCTCTTCTGCACACCTCTGAAATCCGGCAGAGTTCTGTTACTTCAAAGCTTTCAAACACTCAAGAACTTTCAAGAACACTCAAGAATAGTTCCAGATCACTCAAGAACTGAGGGGATTGCCAAGAAGAAGGCTAGAGAGAGTCAAGAGGGACTAGTATGCTTTTGATTTGGGATAAAAACAATAAGAGCACTAGGGGTCCTTTATATAGAGTTTAAGATGGCATAGATTGGTAAGTTTTTGGTGTTCTCGTTGTAGGAAACTTGCTAATAATTCAAATTTTCGTGCCTCCAAGTATAGGAAAATAGCAAGTGTGTTTGAAAATTTTAGAAACACAATTTTTGGATTTTTAGGAATTTTTTTTATTTTTTTTGAATTTTTTCGTTATTTTCTCGATTTTTAATCGGAGCATGATTTCTGGCCGTTGATGATCCTTGATCGCAACACTCAGATCATGGTCAAGATTAACAAATTTTCCATGGGTCTTCCAATCGTCCTCGAATGAATCAACGATTCGCAATCAACAACATGTATCTAATCTGGGCCACTGGATTTCCTCGAACGCAGCACGTGATCAGGGCGCCTCAATCTGGATCGTCGGATGAGCCTCAATTGCAACACAGTCGTTTGCGATCAACAAAACTAGTGTGCACCATATCAACCTCGAGCACAGCACTAAATCACGATCGTCCAAAACTCTTCACATTCGGACCATCAGATCGTCCTCGAGCGCAACACCATTCGCGATTTAACAATGCAGCTTTGATCTTCGCCGTCAGATCAACCTCGAGCGCAGCACCAGATGATCATCCTACCATGAGCACGAATCCTGGTTGTTGGATTGTCATCAATTACAGTGTTCGGATCTTGTTTGCCATCAACGAAAATGATCTCGATCGTTAGATCAGGCAGATTGATTCTAGGCCATTCGATTTTGATGACCCAGTGCTCCTGAGCGCTGGTTTGGCTTTGATTTCATTTGTTGGATCGGACAGATTGAGTTTGGCCATTGGATGTAGTTTCTAATTACCAAATTTGCTTTTTAAGGTTACTATTATCCAAAAATTGCTAATTATACACTTTCTAATTGGTGTAAACATGAATTTTTGTACATGTCTTTCCATTTTATTGACTTGCTAATATTTTTTCCCTTTCTATTTCTTTAATATTGTATTTATTGTATTTATTTTATTTTTTTAATATTGCCAACAATTAATAATTTATGTTTCTTTATATTATTTTTCATTTCTTCATTTCTATGTATTTATCTCATATTTTTATTTTCAAAGGGTGCGAATAATTATATAATTCACTCTACTTATTTGACAATTAATTCCATAGTTGCATAATTATAAATTAATTAATTAATCTTTGATAATTCCACTAACCTTATATCATTAGTTAGATCATTTTGATACTAAGATTTCATTTGCCTTTAATGTTTTTAAAATTTTTTTCTCAATGAATTTTATTTCATTAATAATTCTTTGTTGAGAAAATTATGAGGTATTACATAGAGACATTACTTTTATGGTGAGAAGTTGACCAATCCTTAGGCCATAAAAGTTTTAAGCACATTTACACCTAGAAGGAGTTAAAATTCACGTAGAGAAGATGGATGAAGTTCTTAAAGGACTACAATTTTTAGTTGTATTACCATCTAGAGAAGGCAAATGTAGTAGTAGATGCATTAAGCAAAAAGTTTAACAGGATAGAAGAGGAAGAGGGTCAAATTATAAATTGTTTGACAATTATAACTTGGCTATAAGAACAAAATGTTTGACAATTATAATTTTTTGACAATTATAACTTGGCTATAAGAACAAAATGTTTGACAATTATAATTTTTTGACAATTATAACTTGGCTATAAGTGGATGATATACCTCATGCTAGGAATTAGGAAGGGCAAGCACAATGACTTAGTGGATGATAGACCTCATGCTAGGAATTAGGAAGGGCAAGCACAATGACTTTGGAGTTGATGTCGATAGTATGTTGTGATTAAGAGGCAGAATTTTTGTATTAGAGAGCAGATAGACCAAGAATATGATATTAGATGAGGCTCATCAAATGAAATATACATTGTATCCCGAAGCTGATAAGATGCAACAAAACCATTGTAAGACTTACTAGTGAAGAGGAATGAAGAGAGACATAGCTAAATATGCCCCATGTCAGATGTGCCAATAGGTAAAGGCAGAACATCAAAAACCCATAGGATTACTACAACCTCTCCTAATAATATACTAGAAATAGTAGAACATCTCTATGAACTTTTTAAACAAGTTATCTAAGAATTAGAAAGGAGTGGATACTGCATGGGATATAGTCTATCATCTCATAAAAGTAGCCCATTTCCTACAAATTCGATCTACAATCCTAATTAGTATATTGGGAGAGCTCTACATTAGAGAAATAATAATGTTACATAGTATACTATTAATTGCATAGCAGAGTAACATTATTATGGGTAGTTTGTTTAGCAAGAAATTAAGTATATTGGTACATATTTAAATGTGTGAGCATTTATGATATATATTGCATGTTTCATTACATTTGAGAATAGTTAAGTGTTGCTTATGACATTTTTTATGAGAATATCATGTTTGGGGAAGGTTTTTAGTGTTTATGCAAGTTAGGAATGAAGCATAGAGATGATTATAGCACAAAGAAGCAAAGAAAGGATGAAAACATGAAGGAGCAACGAAATATCGCGGTCACTGAACGGCTAACTGAGGTCATTATGAGAAAAAGCAAAAAAAAAAAAAGTGAAGAAATAATTGTCACACTGATTACCATAGTAATTATATCACTGACCATGGTAACCAAAAGGAAATTTTTGGAACAAATGGTGACCAAGGTCATCAGAATTCAGAACTCGTGTGATGATTGTGTGCCCAGATTACTGTAGTAACTAACCGCAGTAATTCGATTAGTTTATAATTTTATGATTTTTTAAAAAAGTTTCAGGGTTTTTAAGTTGTCCCATATATAGAGGATGATGTATTAGGTTTTAAGAGAGATTTTGAGTTCAAAAGTTGTTGACTTTGACGGCCAAGAGAAGAAGAAGAGCAAAAATAGAAAAAAGTTGAAGATTGAGGATTAAGACTTGAATATGATATTTTGTAATCTTTATTCTTTGATGTTTGAACTCGATACTACGTCTGGCTAGTTTAATTTAAATTCTAGGATGTAAATTTCTATTGTAGGGTCCTACGAGTCAATATTCCTATTTGATGTTTTGTGTTGTATTTTGGGAGTTTAATGTTTATTGATTACTAGTCACGAACAGTATGATCCACAGCTGTTAAACTAACTCAGGAGAGAAGTTTAATGATTAGAAAATCATAATATAGACCTAGATCAATTGATTGACCAGGAGGTTGTCGATTGTTTAGGAGGGTCCACATGATTACTGTTTGCAAAGCATTAGATTGTTAACTGTGTGCCTCAGGAAAGGGTATTAGAGAATAAGACTAATAGGTGTTAAGGTGCCTCAGGAGAGGGATTTGATGACAAGTTCTAGAACCTACATAACTAGGAGTTTAATTAATTGGAATATGAATTGATGGTGAGAATAAGAGAATTTATTATCCTAGATGATTAGTCAAAATAGTTTTCAAAACAAAATTTCATTACTTTTAATTTTTTTCAATATAAATTAGGATTTTAATAAGTCAAAGTCAATTAGGAGCCTTAATAAAGTGAATACTAATACAAGATTAGGATTTAAGATAGTTAACTAGTATCTGCTTCCTGATGACGTTACTCAGTCTCTAGCAGATATTACTATTGTGATCTCATAAACTTGCGGCATTGTCAACTTATACAAACGACCATTCTGCATAATATGGATTCAAGATTCACATCTTAATTCTGGCAAAACTTGTAAAGACGGCTGGGTACCATGTTGACTATAAGTATGAAATTTCATTCTTAAATTGATGGGCAATTAAAGAGGATGATTTAAATCTTGGAAAATATGTTGAGAGCATGTGCCTTGATTTTAATGGCAATCGGAGCAAGTACCTATACTTAGTTGTGTTTTCCTAGAATAACATATAACAAGTTAGCATTCTAATGGCTCCATCTGGAGCTCTCTATGGCAGACTATGTAGATTTTCATATGTTTGGCAGAGTTTGAATACCAGTCCAACCTTTGTTAAGGAAATTAATAACCAAGCTAATTTAGAAGATGTCGTCATAGCCCAAAGTCAACTGAAGCGTTATGCTAACAAAGGAAAAAACTTCTAGAATTTTAGAAAGTAGAGGATTTATGAGGTCAACCCTTAGAAAGGTGTCAAAGGTTTGGATAATAGGTTGAGTTGTCAATGAGGTTCATTGGACCATTTGAGATCCTATGACGAGTTGATGATCATGCATACGAAGGCTAGATCTGTCTAGATGAATGTCATTGATACGTAATGTGTTTTTTTGTATTAATGATGCAAAAGTATGAGTCAAACCTCCACGTCATGCATTGAAAGGAGATAGAGACACAAAATGATGCCACATGCATATAAACTCTAGTTAGCATACTAGACCACAAGGTGCAAAACTTGAACACTAAGGACATACCATTGGTCAAGGTCTTGTGGAAGTATTACAAAATTAAAGAGGCAACTTGGGAGCTAAAGAGTGAGAGTAGGTGTAACACCCCCTTTTGATATATTACAAAAAACCATTTAAAAATCATTTCTTTATACATATATGTACATGTGAGAGTAGAAAATCTTTTTGAATAGATATATTAGAAAAATAGTTGATTTATTTGAAAACTTGTCCTCATCTTTGATTATTTATTCAAGTTGATAGGACAACCTCCTGTCAAGGAGGCCAGACTAAGTCTGCTTAAAAAAACATGCCTTCCTAGAATATGATAACCTACCTCCCGTTTAATGTTTAACTTTACTTACAACAAGGCTTACCCACTATCAACTTAAACTTGTAATCTCTGTTTTAGAACTATTAAAACAATTTTCTTCATATTCTAGGGTGTTACTATTATTTGAGTCATTTCTTCATCCTACTAGTTTATTAGTTTTAAAACTAGTTTTCACATTGTCATTAGTATCATGAGTAATAATAACAGAAACATAATGTAATAATGGTGTGCCCAAAAGTACCCTACATCAGGGTTCATACATTGATCAAATGGCCTTTATTCATTACATTCATGCACTTGTACATACTAGTGCTTAAGTAACATTAAGGCACAAATATGAAGAAAATAAGGATAGTAAGTTTTGGCCCAAGTTTCTCAGTTGTTATATTACTTTCTTTCAATTGAAAAATGGAAGGGGTGAGCTTTACGAGCCTAGTGGATCATTCTAATTTACAAACAATCAAACAATATAGCAAGCACATCATACAATCAATCACTTCCATACATTAGACAATATAAAAAGTAGATTGTTTTCAGTGGGTAGAGGTAGGGTGGTCGACTTTAGGGTGATTTTCATACCTCTAGCCAAGTGAATCCTATAGGAATGTCACTATTGTCCAGGCTATGCATCCATATGTCTAGCAATCCATAGACTTGGAAGATATGTGAGGCACAATCAAGTTTCTAATGTGTGATCACACACGCATCTCTTAATCGACATGTTAACATGAGAACCACCGTTGATTGTCCTTAGACTAATCGACCCCTCCAAGTGTGTTATTATCTTGTTAAGAGTGATCTTGTATTTGGTTACTAACATATTCATGCATATTAAATGATAATTCTCTAAAAGATAGGTTCTTCATTTCCTCGTGCATAGGAGTATAACGTGTAACATTCATTTAATCATATCTTTATCATGCTTGAATTCTAAAATGACATATTCTCAATGATTATACTTATCTAGTAAATTTATGTGCATATCATTCCATACGCGAACAACATCATATATATGCTCTAAATCTATCATGGTTACGTGCATATGATTCAAATCATATTCTCATTATTCACATAATTAATGCAAATATAAGCATTTAATCATACAATCAATAAAGGGTGAATTCTACTGCCACCTAGGCCATTTCATGTATAACACGCAAACAAATACGGTTAAAAAGCGTGTAAGTTGGAAATCATCTCAACTCGATGTACACATTCTTGATGTTGTTTGATGCTCGTGGTAGTGTCCATCCTTTGAGATTCCTATAAAAGTAGTACTTGAGTCTTAGTTGGCTCTCAATTTAACCTCTAAACTTGGTTTTAGGATCAAAATAACCTCTAAAATGTTCTTGGGTTCAAAATAACCTATGAACTTTGACGTAGGCTATTTAAGGTCCAATTTACTAGTTACATCTATAGTATACCAAATTTCAAGAGGTCATAACTTGAGTTTTAAGACTCCATTTTATGTGATTCTTGGGTTTATCTTGTAGTGCTCACAATGAAAAATGTTATGGCAATGACCATTTTCCTTAGCCAGGCCCATATTTGAACATAAACACACATAAACCTACTAGTTTGCAAATATATCCCATTTTTGCGCAACAATTTTTGAATGCCAGTTCAAGGGCTTTGAGTATCCGATTGGGGTTATTCTTAAGTCTATTCTATAGTACACTTGACAAGGTTCGACATGATAGTAGTAGTTTCCTTGGATCATGCCACCACCATTCCAGAAATGGCATGAAAGTTACTATTTCGTAACTAATGTTGGGAGATAATTTTTTAAATGTTTATTTCGGCCACTCTTTGATGGTGAAGGGTTTGGACCTTTTTGGGCATTCTATGGTCTTTAAAAACTTACCCCAAGTGTTGTGGTCTTTTAGGTCATTATGTAACTAAAACTTTGCATGAAATAAAATGAATAGAAAAAGAATTTTAAAAAGATTAATGATAGAACTTATACCTCAACTTTAGCTACTTTTCTTTCCAAAGTCTCCTCCTTAAGTCTCCTCCATTTCTTTTCATCTCAAGCACACTTCAATGCTTCAATTTGGTGTGAAGAAGATGAGGGGATAAGCTCTCTATTTATAGTAGAGCTTTGATCATTAAAGTCAGTGTTTAGGGTATGGTGGAAACTAGTTTAGAACAATAGAGAGGCAATAGGGATCATGTATGCTTGTTTGTAAGCAATTGTAAGTACTAATAATGGTAGTTTGAAGCATATTATTCATGTACTTTTGTAATACCCCGAAAGTCTATGAGACGTCCACGTAACTGATGTACGGTGAAAGCTGAATAACAAACTCAATAAATGAGTTCAAACGGGCCAAAATGTCTGAAAACTATGTACTATAAGTGTAAATAAGTGTAAGAGTGATGCCAATCCGAGTAACACAACAAATGGCACAAAAAAACACCGAATACCAGATATTACATTCTGGTGACCGCGGTCGGTCTATAATGACCGCGGTCATTGCATGAGAAACCCAGAAATGAAGGAAAAACACATCCCTCTGGTGACCGTGGTCCATGAAATGGTGACCGCGGTCATCACGAATGACACCCAGGAGAAAGGCCACTGGTGACCGCGGTCCATATCTGGGTGACTGCGGTCATCATGCAAAAAACCCAGAAGATCAAAACACTGATGATCGCGGTCCGTGAAATGGTGACTGCGGTCATCACATGAGAACGCATCTGGTGACCGCGGTCCATGAATGAGTGACCGCAATCATCAAATGAAAAACCCAGAAATGAGTAGTGCGCAACGTTCTGTCGACCGCGGTAATCACACAGTGACCGCGGTCATTCGTCGTTTCTATATAAACCAAAGGTGCGCAGAAAACCCTAGATCTGTTATTTTTCCGCCGCAACTCATTAGTTTTCTTCTCTACCTCTCATCCAACTCGTTTGCTTCATTTTCTAAGTGTTCTATTGGGTTCTAAGGGTGGTTTGAGCCTCTTCAAACCATTATCTACCGTTTTCAAGCTAAGATTCGTCGAGAATCACATCAACAAGGGTGGATTTGAGTTGAAGCAAGCTTGGAAAGGATTTGTGCTAAGGTAAAACCTCGAAACCTTCTTGAAATCTTGCTTTCTTAGCTTTCTAAACCTTTTTCTACAAGTAAAAACCGTTTCCATTGAGTTGGTGTGTGTTTTGAACTAAAAGACCAAGCATTTAGTGTTAAGCACATGTTGCCAAAATTCGGCGACCGCGGCAATGCTTCGCATTGCCGCGATAATGCGACGTTCACTAGTGTTTTCCCGTTTTGTATTGATTTTGGTGCATTGGAAACACATTTGTCAAGAGCACAAACCTTAGGGTTTTTGTTGTGCCATGAATGCCTTGGACTTACACATGTACATTGTTTAAAAACTCTATAGATTCATAAACTGAGGCGTGCACGGCAAGGAGCAAGGCACAAACTCAAAGAGTACAATGTGGGTGTGATTTTCTTACTCCCTAGCCTTATCCAAATTTTGAATGCTTAACATGATGTTTGTTAGCCTAAGATATGATTAGAAGCATGTTAGGACTTGCTTGATCGATCTTGATTGGAAATTGTTTTGGTGTATGCCCTTGATACATGATTCCTTGTGCTATAACATGCTAGATAGAGATTTCCATGAGATAAATTCCATGAATGGTTGATAGCAT
>JAJIYU010017765.1:0-11522 GCA_030144865.1 Tinospora cordifolia | reverse complement strand
CTGCTCAATCAGTCTACCAAGTCTTCAGTGTTCATCAAAAGAAAATGTGCAAACTTTGTCAATAATAACCCAAATGGCATCATATCTACCTTGAGATCTAGGAAGTCCTATGCTGAAATCCATAGTAATATGCTCCTATTTCTACTCTAGAATGGGTAAGGCTTGCATCTAACCTCTGAGTCTCTAATGTTCAGCTTTTACTTGTCGGCACCCATCACTTTGTTGTATATACTCAGCTATATCATTCTTCATCCCATGCCACCAAACCGTCCTCTTCATGTCACGATACATTTTAGTAGACCATAAATGAATGGTATATTGAGATCTATGCCTCAACTCAAGTAACTTTACCCTCAACTCAATAAGTACCTATAATCTTCCCTGATAACACAAATAGTATCAAAGCCTCTCTGCCAATCAACTTTGATTGCGTTGTTAACCCAAGACTCGTACATGGTCAAATTAAGATCATGCTACTACAAGTCCCTAATCCTCTAAATATAAGAGTCCAACAAGTGGATATGCATCTGAGAACAAATATCCACAAGTGTGATTTTTGTGTTATGTATGGTCGTGCCTAAGGGCATATTAGTTGAAGTAGATTCTTATTTTTTATCAATTAAAACTCCTACCCAAACTGTACATGCTTCTTCCAAAACATACGGCTTTCTGTTGTATTTAATGATATCCAGACAGATGAATCTTAAATGAATCGTATGAGAATGCCCATCATAGTCACGCTCTCCAAAATTTGCCGGTCATGGGCCATCTAATAAGCTACTATAATAGTCTCAACTTGTTTCATACTCAATGCATCTACTACGATGTTTACTTTCCCAAGATGATACTCCAATGTAGTATTTTTTTAAAGAGAAATTAGAAGATATTATACTAAATAAAGGATAGCTATGTCTTTCAAAGTTGGACAAGTTATCCATGCATGGGAGAGTCATTACAAAGTGTGAAGAATATTGCTCCAGTTACAAAACCACTTACCACAACTATACCCCTCATCTAGCCTAATGATTGTAAACCATGTTGCAAACAAAACTTGAAAACCATTCCACAAAAGCTCCATGGGTCAATGTTTGTCCTTAAAAATTATGGCATTCCTTTCTTCCCAAACTGCATCCACATGGCAAAAACTATGATTTTCCAATAGTTCTTGATAGGGTGGATACACTACTAGGAATTTCAAAGAAACTCGTTGAAGATAGCAATTGAAGACTTAGGAAATTGGTTCTCTAACGGTTCCAAATCTAAAGAAAAATCCAATACTCCCCAAAAAGGTGGTTGATGTCCTCACCCACTCCCCTACAAAGGATCCAAACAAAAGGACATAGAGTCATGTTAGGCATTTTTCTTCTAAATGTTTTCAACATGGTTCAATTTCTCGAAACTAATCAACCATGCCAAGATTATGCAAAAGGAAATAGCAAAGGGATTGTTGTTATTTCTAACTAGGACTTGGTAGAATGATTTTACTGAATAGGTATTTTAAAATTTTAAGAGTCTCCTATTCACACCACTCTAACTTCATATTTGTCAGCTGAAATTGGTAGATTAATTAGAGAAGGCTTGCTACTTGATACATTCTACTTTCAAATAAATTCTCTGTTAGGTGTAAATTTCATGTCCATATTCCTCCATCCCCATTCCCTTATTTCACTATAAATACCAAGATTGGCTTTTGATGAGTTTCAGATAATTAGTATCAATCCGGAAGAGCTCCCTAAATGATGTTGTACCACACCACACTTCTTCCCAAAATTCACTTTTTCGTCATTGTCCACCTTCCATCTCATGTAAGGGTTGAAAGAGGGATAGATATTGTACCACACCACACTTCTTCCTATGCGCAAAAAGGATTGCTTCTGATCATTGGCCAATCTAGCTAGATACAAAAACCTCACCTTAGGGACCATCTCATTTCAGATTTAAGAACATGTGGCTTCACTGCCCTAAATTTGGAAACCTTCTTAGGCAATGATGGGCAAAGGAAATGCATCAAGGATGGGAGAGTTATAAGCAGATGCAGAAACTTAAAGGCATCAAGGTTAAGCTTAGAAACTGGAGCAAAGGACTTTCACAACAAGAAAATGAAAAAAGAAGAATTTTGGCTAAAGAGCTGAAGCAGTTGGATAGGAAAACAGAAGGAGGGACTAACATTGAAAATATTCTAATTTAAAAAAAAAAAAAAAAAGGAAAGACATTGTGGGGGAGATCTATAAAGTTGATTGCAAAATTGAAAGGATGGCCAAGTAGAGAGCCAGGATAACATAGGCCAACGAGGGGGATGTCAATTCTAAATACTTCCACAAAATTCTCACAATCAAGAGGGCTCGGGGAACATTGTGGAAGGTGATCAGTCAATTTAGCACATGGTTTTGGACTATTTTCATAAGATATTTAAGAAGAAAAGTGACATAACCTGGGGGGTGGAAAGGTTGCATCAGAAACAACTTTCAGAAGAGCAAAACTACTATAGCTAGAATGCCAATTTGAATAGGAAGAGGTGGCAGAAGCAGGGTTCAACTGAAATGGGAAACAAGCTCTAGGACCGAATGAGTTCATGATGGCCTTTTTTTAAAACGAAGTGGCCACAGTCAAAAAAAGACATCATGACATGCTTGAAGGAATTTTATCATGATACTATCATTAACAAGATGGTGAGTGAAACATACACGTCTCGTTCCGAAGAAGGTGAACTCTATTAGGGTGGAGGACTTCCAGCCCCTAAGCTTGACTACAAATTTGTACAAAATTATAGCTAAAACCTTGGCAAATGGATTTCAAACTGTCATGTAGTCTATAGTAGAGGAGAATCAGATGGCCTTTGCTAAAGATAGACAATTTTTGGATGTAGTTTTAATGGCCAATGAAGCTGTAGGGGACTATCAAATGTCGAAGGAGATGTTGTTTATGAAGATCAACTTTGCCAAAGCCTATGATTTAGTTAGAGGGGGATTCCTCGATTTTGTCCTAAAATAAAAGAGGTTAGAAGAGAGATAAAGGAAGTGGATGAAGGCTTGTATCTTGTTTGTGAATTACTCTATATTCACAAATGGGAAACCTAGGAGGAAAATTATGGGGTCAAGAGGCTAGTGACAAGGAGACCTACTGTCACCTATTCTCTACACCCTAGTCACATAAACCCTAACTACACTGATGAAAAAGGTTGTTGATTATCAAAAAAATAAGGGGATTCCTAGTGGGTAAAGAACAAGTGCATATTACTCATATTTAGTTTCCTAATGATCTACTGATCTTCATGGGTAATGATGACGGGAGTCAAATTGCCGCCAAAAGGATTCTTTAAAGGTTTTGCATACTTACATGGCTGAAGATCAATAGAATAAAGAGTCAAATGCTAGGAATAAATATACATAATAGTCAGGTGGTGGGTCATGCACTAGAGATGGATATTTTTATTGGAGCATGGCCAATGAAATACCTAGGAACGCCACTAGTTCTTGATCTAAGAAAGATATCCTCTTTTGGAACCAATCATCCAAGCAATGAAAAAGGGTGCACAAATGGAAATGTAGCTATCTTTCATTGGGGGGAAGATTACTACTCCTTAGATTAGTCCTTGAAGCTCTTCCAACATATTACATGTCTGTTTTCTGGATGCCCAGTCAAGTAGCTACAAAATTTAAGAAGTGAATAAGGAGATTCCTTTGGAGAAATACTGATAAGGAGTACATTAACCATTTGATAAGATGGGAAAGTGTATGCCGAGATGTAAGGAGTGGCGGGTTGGGGGTAGGCAACCTAAGGGTGAGGAACACAGCACTAATGGGCGAGCCGCTGTGGAGAATGATAAGTAATCCAAAAGCTCTTTGGGCTAGAATAATCAAGAGCATTCATGGCAGCCGAGAAAATGGCAAGGAGGTTGTCATTAACCCAAAGGTCACTCTAAGATCCCCTTGGAGAGCCATTTCCAGAATTTATCCTTCCTTCACTCCATATATAAGATGTAAGGTGCGCAAAGGCACTAAAGTGAAATTTTGGGAGGATGCATGATGTGGTACAGTGCAATTTAAGGAGCTATTTCCAGACCTGTACAGATTTTCAAAGGGTAACAACAAGACAATCTCAGAGTTTATAGTGAAGGAAGTGAATAAAGTAGGAGAGACATGGGCTTGGAACTTGCACATAACAAGGAACCCTTCAGAGAGTAGGGTCAATGAAGTCACAAATCTCCATCAGATGCTCAATTAGTTTCAACTAAGAGAGGTGGAGGATGGGGTTGAGTGGATAGGAAGCTCTCAGAATACATATTCAACAGAATCATTCTACCAAAGACTACTAAAAAATACAAACACCCTCATTGACAGCACCTCTTTCATTTGGTCTACCTTAGTCCCAACCAAAGCCAAAATATTGCCATAATTGTTCAGTCTTAAGAAATTAAACTATGTTGATAATGTCCAAAAGAATGGCCTAACATGAATCTATGCCCTTCTATATGTATTCTTTGTAGGGGAGCAACTGAGGAAATCAATCATCTTTTTGGGCAATGTCAAGTTTTGCTTCAGATTTGGAACAGTTGGAGATCCAAGCTGCCAAGTCTTCTGATGCCTTCTTCATCTAATTTCTTTTAGATCCCTTTAAGTATTTCTATCCAACCCATCTATAAGTATTGGAAGATAATTGTCTTGGCTTTAGGAGGAGAGAACACCAGAATTTCAAGGAGAAGCATTGACCTATGGAGCTTCTGGGGAAGAGCTCCTAAGTTTTGTTAGCAACATGGGTTTCAAACACTAGATTAGCCAATGGTTATAGCTTTGGGGAGTGGATTCGTAATTGGGAAAACATCCTACATACTTTGTAACATGCCCTTGCTTGGATATCTCATCCAGCAGGGGAAGACATATTATCATTATCATTTATATTAAAATAATATCCTAGTTTCTTTTCAAAAGAAATCAATCAAATCACAAATATTCAATCGGTAAAATTGTAAACATTAATAAACGAGATTGCATATCAATCAATGAGATTTTGTATCAATTAGATCGATTGAGAATGAAGAATATCTAAGATGTTGGCATTTATAGTTTCAACTGAATTTGTAAAGAACATACACTTTGTACATTTATTTATATGAACCCTCACGTCGAGAAAGTAAATAAGAAAGATTGCCCGTACCTTCTCCTATAAAGTAGGTCATAGAACCCAACTACATAATATATTTGTGTCTTCATTATTCTTAGTTTTACAACAGCTATAAATAAGCCCATTTCTACATCATATTAGCATCTTCGAATCCAAACTTAGAAATAAAAGTTGAAATAGAAAGTTGTGGTGTTTAAATTGAGCAACACAGAAAATGCTTCATTAATCGCATACAGTTCAACTATTCAAAGTCCCTGAATGTGTATTTAACGTGAAAAGATAAAAATGAAATAAGGAAATCTCAAGAAAAAAAATCATAATTGACTTCACGGATTCTAGAGTCCAATCCTAGTAAAGAAGCATTCTAACTTGCAGGCCAACTTACAGACAAAAATTAAAAAACAAAATGATAATAAATCATCATTCAGCCTGTGTAACCAAAGCAAAATAAAGTTAACTAAATTGGCATTGGCAAAATTCTTTTATTCTTGCGGATTTGAATCAAAGAAAATTCCTTTTCTGCACAAGCAAAATATAAAGAAACAACAGAAATTATTTTAGACTAAGACAAAAACATTAAAATATAAATGTAACCTTCTTAAGCAAATTTGATTCATCGGAAAAGCTTGTTGTGCCATAGTCATTTACTTTTGCCATCAGCTTGTGAACCAATCTGTCACTTGAACGAAAGCCAAATTTCAAGAGCTTGGAATGGAGCCTACAAAACCTGCAAGAAACAATCAGTTATTCCAGATAAACCATGTTCTCACTTCTGGCACAAGGACAAGGGTAGACCAGAACCACCAAGCACTCAATGACCCAAAACCTCACATTATACACTGTATAATCCATAAATCCATGAATAGACTATCTGGTCAATCCTTTGCTACCTACATGCCAATTGAGTAGCTGGTCAGAGACTTTGATGCTCTAGCCATTACATTTGATCATTCCTTAAAATTGGCTGCAGATCTGGTGTTTACTCTTTTTTTTTGCCCCCAATTGGCCTTTGCCTATGGCAAGAAGCACTCAAGTTAATACCCAAGAAAAACACCAAACATCTTGACACTTCCCAGCATTCACTAAATGAAGCAGGCTGTGTAAAAGTTGATTTTGAGGGCTTTTGTAAAATGGCTAGTTATCAGCATTCTACCTCATCTTTCGAGCAGTAACATTCCAATATCCACTACCCCCTTCAAATGATCTTGCACTTGTCAGTATTTTCTTGTTGTAACACTGGAAAAGGTAAAATAAACACAAATTAGTTTAATTCCGACGCAAAAGTGTAGGAGAGCACATGTGAAAAAAAAAATCAAAATTAAGCAACATATCAATGGCATCTATTCTACGGCTAAACCAAATTACTTTAACTTTAATTGCCAAGTAGAATTTAATTATTTGCTTAAAACTTAAAATAACAACTTTTCTTACCAGAGCTGCGGAACTGATTCTAATAGAACAGAAATCAGATTGTGTTATTGCCATATAGAAAGTTACAAACTAGCAGAATCACTTAGAAATTAGTTGGTTCAACGGTGTTCGACTGAAGTATTTGGTGATGAGACCTTTTCAAAAGATTGGATTATTGAGATGTCCAAAACACACAACTAAGAAGTTGTCTATAGAAACTCGCCTTTAATAAAATAAGTTACCCTCTTAGAAAGTTGTCAATTACAACATTAGTCGAAGATTGGATTCTTTAAATTACCACACAACTATAACAACGAGAAATTTTCTTCCAATTCTGCACTTTGCTCTCATTTCCATGTGCTGTAGGTGCATCATCCAAGAGCTTGTTCCTACACAATTCACAATTGAAACATAATGCTTTGGCAGCTAAGCTAGCCTCTGGCCCAGCCACCAAAAAATTTTGGGGAAATGCAAATTTTAATAGAAAAGGCCAGCTAAGGCTTTGAGCTAGTGGTTTCTATAACATTTTATACAATTATTTTTTCAAAAGAAACGAAGTATTATGTATATTAATATAAATGAGTTTGTGAGTACGTTCACAATATAAGTCCCCTATGATACCCCTATAGTTGTACAATCTTATCCCACCCTTTTAATCAATCACATATGATATATCCCTTTGCCAATTTAAAATTGCTAGCCCAAAAAGAAACCAAAGCAAAATGCAAAATTGAAAGTCTAGAGGAAAACTCTTTACCATTCAAAAAAAAAATGGCGAGATACGTTACGAGGAACAATGACTTGGGAAGGCAAGATCGTTACAAAGAATCATTGAAGCTATTGCCACA
Organism: Tinospora cordifolia; assembly: GCA_030144865.1. NCBI lineage: Eukaryota > Viridiplantae > Streptophyta > Magnoliopsida > Ranunculales > Menispermaceae > Tinospora > Tinospora cordifolia. Next base: position 4,143 of record JAJIYU010017765.1, on the reverse strand, counting down.
CAATAAAACGTTTTTGTTTATCATGATGGTGAGATCCTAGAACAAGTGGAAGAAACCAAAGCTAAGGAGTAACCATAAAGCTCAACTACGATGAAGCAATTTGGTTGAAGGAGGCGGTGACAAAAAGTATGCAACATCCAAGAGATGGGTCATTCAAAAGAAGTAGGTGAGGAAACAACTACATCGTGCTAGTCGAGACATACTCTAGCAACAGGGAAAGCTTCATGAAAATAACTAGAACTTCCCAAACAAGCAACTAATCGATCTAAGTTCCACAGGAGGAGTTCTCATGGGGGTGAAAGAACTTGGGAAATGCCCGAAGTATGGTGATAATAGGGAGAAGCATGAAAGATATGAACTAAAGGAGCCCCAGTTACGAGCATGAAAGCTATGAACTTGGAAAAATCCCTAAGTACTATTCCCTTCTCCAACTCAACACTCCCTTCTTTTGTCCTCTTCTTCTGCTGTTATTCAACTACAACCAATAGGGGATGAAGTTGAGAATCAGTAGAGTGCTCCAGGAGAAGAGAATGGGTGGATCAGAGAAGAACTTAAAGTGGTTGATGAGCAGGACAGACACGACGAGAAGACAAAAGGATGGGAGGAGGAGTTGAGACAAATGAGACAATTCTTAAGGATCATAGATTTGGACCAACTCTTTCTAAGTCAAGAAGGACAGTAATTGGCTTAAGAGCTTTTAGGGCTTGTTTTGGTTAAAACTGAAAATTTTGTCCTGAAATATTCAAGGTAGTTGATCAAAAGACAAGACATGCACTGTAAGGAGGACAATAGGGAAGATTGGACCGAATATGGTGGCTTTACAAGAAGCGAAGAAGAACAGGATGACTCAAGATATCATCAAAAAATAATGGAGACATAGATTTGTTGATTGGGTTCTGCTACCATCTATGGGGACCTCAGGGGAAATCATATTCATGTGGGATATAAGAACCATTCAATGCATTCAACAATTACAAGCTATGTACACCATCTCCATTAAAGCTAAGGAAAAAGGGGGCAAAGAATAGTGATTTTCCTCAATTCATGGACCTTGTGGGAGGGAATAGAAAGTTTTTTTTTAGGGAAGAAATAGTGTTTCTCTCTGTTATTTGTGAGGGCTTGTGGTGCATAAGGAGAGATTCTACTGCTGTGAGAAACTTGGGGGAAGGACTTAATGGAGAATTAATTTCTTTTTTCGGAACAAGGAAACTAATATATTAATAAGATAAAAGTACATGCCGGACGAGAAGTCCGACCACTATGATTTCAACTACTATGATTCAGTTTGAAAGCCTAATTGAGGACTTGCATCTAAGGGACGTTCATATGGAAAATTTTTTACTATATAACCTAACTTGCTTTTATGGTGAGTATTGCATCAGAGTCAGCAAAATACATATAGTAGATAGAAAAGAGGAGAAGGAATCCAAGAGCAATAAGAGATGCAAGAGGAAGACAACCAAGATGGGAGATGCAAGGAAAAGACAGATGGAGAACGAATAGGATATAGCTCACAACGAACCAGAAGAGCCGTGAATCGGACAAGCAGAGGCAAACAAATGAGAGACATTATCAAAGGCAACACTAGCTAGACCTTCCACCTTACAGAACCTGTTATGCAGAGATACAACATATCAAGTAGAAGAATAAGGACAAAACGACTAAGAATCGAGGATACAACGAAGGAGCACATGTAAAGACAAAACACATTAATACAAAACCATCATGGAAGAACATTTTAATAAAACAAAAAATAACTGAAGATACTGATGGGTGGACCTTGGTTAGGAGGAGAAAATGGAGCAGTAAGTCCCAAAAAGACAAAAAGAAACAGGGAAAAGAAGTTTCTAATCAAACCAACATACAACGCAGGAATATACCGACAGGTGTACGTCAAGCTCGTCAATGCCAAGTGCGACCTTCCACAAATGGAGAGTGTACTATGTTTCTTTTCCAACAAAATACAAATACTTTCCGATTTGCTTCACAAGGGATAGTGAAGAGACGGTGATTCAGGAAACCACCAAGAACAGATCCTATTCTATTACGGCTAACCAAGCGACGATTTTTTGGGTGAAACAATAAGTTGAACAGTTACTAAAGGAAGCCGATACGTATCGCAATACAAGTGCTTTCAGACGAAAGGGTTTCATGATCATAATGGAAGTCTTGGCTAATGAAAATCAACGCTATATCAAACTATCGAAGATGGTCAATGGTCAATACCAAAGTATTGTGATCCCGGAGAAGACAACAACAGGAAAGCCTTGGACATAGTGGTCCAAGATGTTGCAAAAAGACAGCGGAAAGAGATACACTGTGGAAAGGAGAAACAAGCAAGCGTGCAGAGGGTAGCAAAAGGCTGCAACGAGTCACTGGATTATGAGAAGGGGTGGAGATGCAGAGAACTGCAAGAAGAGGAAAGGATGACAAGAAATTTCTCATTATACGTATGTCCGACGAAACTCCTTGGAAAACGATAGAGCAATCAATTCGTCAAATCCTCAAACGCGAGATTTAGTTTCATCGTCTTGATGTTGCTCGAAGTATGATATTATGCCACCAAAAAAGATAACAGAGAAGCCAAAATCCTTCAAGCAGGAAAGTACCAGACCTTAATCGAGGGTTTTTACATTGAAGATTGAAACGAAGGCCTAATTACCAATGGAGTCCAGGTAGCATGTTGCAATAAGTAGATGGGTATCGAAGGTATTAGGTGCACAAATTGGAATGTTTAGACATTTGCCAAATTGGTAAGGTCTGTGGTGGGCTGCTGGATATAGCAGACATCACTCTCTCCAACACTTCTATGGAGTTGGCTTTCATAAAAGTCTGGGGCCATGAATTCAGTTTCTTGCCAAGAGATTTTGAAATCTACGATGACCACGGAGTCTAGGAGTTGAGATTAGTTAAATTGGAAAGAAATTGGAGTTTGGAGGTGAAGGAATTAAGGCAGGATGCTCTTGAAACCTTCACCGAAGACAAGAGCAAAGGAATAGTGGACGTCGGGAAATGGCGATTCAGTGACCAAAGAAGCTCGGAGTTTGAGATCGAGAACAGCGACAAAGAAGGACCGAAGCCCGAGACTGATAAGAACAGTAAGACAACGAGCAAACAGATCACAGGTGGTGGAGCAGGTAACACCTTTGCAGCACGAAACAAGGAACTGGTACCTGCCTTTGACAAAGGGATGGTCAATGACGGAGGTCCTTCAGAGCACCAAAAAGGTTTTGAGGACACGACAAAAAGGCTCAAGCAGAAGACACACGAAGATTTGGACATGGAGCACTGGACCAAAATACAAAACCAGTCAAGGTCCACAAGTGAAAAGGCTGATCGAGGTGGCCCATGTCTGTCGATTGACAAGGCTCTAGACACATACCAAACCATGGGCCCCGAAACAATAAGTCCCACTAGACAAGTGGGTCAAGAAGATGAACACAAGGCGGAGAGGCTCTATTTTAATGTCTACAAAAGATTTGGAAAAGCCCAAGAGAGAAATAAGGAAGGGCGAGGGCAAGATGAGAAGCCCAGACAATTGAAATTGATTCGAACCCAGATTTGGACTCCGACCCGGATTTCTACACAAACAGGACAGATTCAGAACGAGTTCTAGTCACCCACCAAACAGTAGATGACACAGAGGAGACAAAAGCTAGTTCCACAAGCGATTTCGAATATCAGTCTGTTAATGATCTCATTCAGGTATGCGATCTTCCTCATAACCTCTTTCGACCTCATTCTGCTACGAAAATTCTTAGAACAAGTTCCATCAGGTCTCGTGAAGGAAAGGGCCAAACGAAGGCATGGTCGGAGAACGTTCAACAACAACCGACCTTTCTTCCACAGGGGGAGTCTCAAATGATAAAACAAAGCAGTTACAACGATGGAAAATGGAGGACTCAGGAAGCAAAATTCGAAAGGGTTCGAGATTTCCTACTTTCGATCAACGCATAGTTGATTGAAGCTCAGTAAATTCTAGGTCCTTCTGGATTGGCATGGTTCTCAATGAAGATTTTGAGTTGGAATATTCATGGCTGTGGTTCTTCGACCAAGAGAAGACTTATCAAAAAGACAGTGAATGCGGCTAGGGCGGATTTGATTGTTCTTCAAGAAATCAAGAAATCATATATCGGTCAAGCT